>CP125842.1:1364106-1574926 GCA_030408175.1 Trifolium repens
CACTATCATTTTGTGCCCTGTTCACTTTGGATTCTTCATTGTGGTACTGTCTTGGAACCTTCTGCCCTTTGCATTCACTTGCAAAGTGGCTATATTTTTGACAATTATAGCATTGGATATTCTTCTTATTCATCTTCTTACCTTTGCTATGATCGTCATTCTTTGAAGATTCACCTCTATTTTGTTCTTTCTTTGAATTTTCTGACTGTGAACCTCCATTCTTGGATTTGTTCTTGCCTTTATACTTGTTTCCTCCATTCTTCTTGACTGTTTGAGCCTGCAGTGCTTGATCAATACTTCTCTCCTTTGAGAATTGGAAGCTTTCCCCCAAAATTGTTGCTGAGATTTTCCAATGAACTTGTCATCTTCACATTCACACAATGATCTTTGTTCAAGGAAAGGTTGAATCTTGATGAATCTTTCACCCAAGAACCGTTAAGGCTAGCTGATACCAGTTGTTAGAGTTTTGAGAGATAGAAGACTGAGAGAGTGGAAAAGTGTTAAAAGAAATTGAAGGGAAAGGCTATGATTCATTACTTCGAAAGAGAGTTACAATAGTAGCTATATACAGTTTTTCCTTGCACTCTAAGCAACAAACTAACTACTAATCCAACTATCAAACTAACTCTCCTAACTAACTTCTTAACTAACAATAACAAAATTACAAACACTATAACATTTGAATTACATTTCAACAATGTAGAGTTAGAGTTAGACTTTCAATTTTTTTCTTTTTTTGTTTGGTAGAGTAGACTTTCAATTATTTTTTTTTTTGGGTCAAGTAATTTATTGACTAGAAATTCCACATAAGGTGGATACGTAGAATGATCAGGATTCAAACTCCGACCCCTGCATATATAATGCAATGTCCAATCAATCAAGTTAAGCTCACGGAACATAGACTTTCAATTTTTAATAGGCTAAGCTAAACATAGACTTGAAAAAACTTAATTTGGGCCTATTATAAACCCCTAGAGATTCATAATTGATAATATATGTTTGAAATTCCAAAGACTTTGTATTAAGGATTGTCCTCTTCTATTGTCTGGTATGTTTAAGTTGATTTAGTTGTTGATAAAAATTCATTCTATGTCTACATCAACTAATGCCAGCTCGAACTCGGAATCAATTTTATTCAATTGGTACTACCTAATTTGTTTGCTAATCTTATATATATTGGTTACAAAAATTTTCATTTTATATTGTTACTAGTTTGCAATGATAGTTAGTTTTCTTAATATCAACAAAAATTGCGATTAACCTATCTTTAACGGTCCACTTTTGACGTATATTCGAAATACACAAACTTTGACCTAGTGAGCCCACGTTTTAAGTGGTTTAACTACTAGGATTTTTAATTCTCTAATTCTGCAGGCTTTAATTTGCTTGCACAAGTAGTTTTTTTCACCCCCTCAAGATCCATTTTTTCCTCTTTTTATTTGAATAAATGGTTATCCATATAAGTTTGCTTCTTACTTTTTTTTAGCCTTTGTGGTCTTAATGCGACATTGTGTTTGTTCGTTGCTTTGTGCGAGTTTGTTGGTTTTTTCGTTTTAGTACGAGGTCCGTTGGTTCAAATTAATATAATATTTGTACGCACTTTTGCGTTATTGTTGTATGTTATTAACCTATGTGCTGCAAGATTGTTTGGAAATTCATCTTTTTCAAATTTTATACTTTAATTTGTTATGTTATATATATTTTTCAATTTGAATGAATAAATTTTTTTTAGTGATAAAAAAATAGGATTTTTTGTTTTTACGAAAACTATTATGCTTAGTGATAGTTTCAACAAATTTACAATCAACGGTATCAACTTAATTATTTGGAGATAAGGACGATGATTTTAATTTTTATCCACTATCAGTTAAGATCGGCTAAATATTTCTAAAGTTCTGAAACAAATTTATAGTGATATTTTTAAAAATTAGCAGATTTTAACATAGATATCAATGAAGGTTTATATCTTCTCCTTTGACCCTCGGACTAAACCAAAATTTATGTGATTATCACAACTAAATTATGTGTCATTGGAGTTGATAAGATCAATAAACACAACAATTGTGATTTATTGACAGTGTTAACACTTATTTCAGAATTATAAGAGAGAGAAACACTACAGCTTTTCTCTAAACCTTAAAACACTTGATTAATGAATAATGAATAATCTCTCTTATAAATCTAAATTTTTTTTCCGGTCAATGTGAAACTATGAAACTTATTATCCGATCACATTTGAAAACAACAAATAGCTCATATCGGTTAAAATCAAAATATTTTCATTAGATAAAAACAAGAATTTCAAATTTCAATTGTGTTAGAATATGATATGATTATTGTACCAAAAAAAAAAGAATATGATATGATTATTTTAATTATGTTAGGATTAATTAGCATTTATGTGTAATTATTTTCTTTGTTTCTTTGTCTTCAATCGTATATTATAAATAGGAACTTTTGTTTGTACCTGAGACATTCAATGAATATACAAATATTTCTCATATCTTCCTGAGTTTCTACAAATTGTAAATTATAAAGACTTGAGTGTTGAGTTTATCTGAAAACAAGTAACCGAGGTTTCTTGTAAGATGGTTTTTTTCCACTGATTCCCAAGTATTGATTGATATAGCCACCGGTATCGAATACAATTTTTATCGAATACGTGTTTTTTCCCTTAATAAAAATCACTTCATAATAATAATAAAAAACTCTTGTTTCGATCATGTTCATGTATACGATCAAACCTAGTTGGTTTATCAATTTTATCGCACCAATCCCATCCCATTCCCAAGCTTGCACATGTGAAACAATGAAAGATCCAATATAGATTAAGTCTTCAATAATTTGTACAAAGATCAAAATAAAAATTTCTCATAAACCCATCAAACAAATATTATTATACACATAATTAAAACACAACTATTAAATCCAAACAAAATAGAAAGATAAAAGTAAAAAAATAAAACTAAAAACTAAATTGAGGCACAAATTAGAAAAAACAGAGAACCAAAATTCAGTGCTCTGTTTTTCTCTCTTCTTCTTATGAACTCAACTGAATCTAATCACCAGAGTATCAATTTTCCAGCGACAGAAAAATATTCAACAATGATTCAATTCAACAAACTACTACCATAAATACCTACTTTGATCAACGTTTACCAGGCTTTGACCGTTGACCCTTTTTCCCAAAAGGACCACAGAAGCCACACGCAGAGACTTTTGGAGATGGCGGTTCAATCGCCGGAGAAACTTTTCCAGTACGGTATCCATGGTTAGAACCAGTGGAGCTGCTTCTCTGTATGGTAGTTTTAACGTGAAGCTCTTTGGAATTATTCTTCTTCTGTTGGCTCTGTTTTTGTTCTTTATTGATTTTGTTTAATTCTCCTGATAAGAATCTATCATCCCAAACAAGACCAGATGAACCTGATCTTCTGAATGATACTTCAGATCTTGGAAGACTAGCCATGTAGATGATGTTTCTATGTCTTGTTGTGTGATTCTTCAGATGATTCTTCTGCTTTTTCTCTTTCTCTCTGATCAAGTTGTTATTCCCCTCTCTTTCTCTTTCTCTCTATAAGTATATATATATAGAGCTATGTGGATGTTTCTAGGTTTTTAACTTAGTGATGATTGAATACGATTTAGGAATTTAGGATAGAGACAAAGCATAAGGAGTCAGATAAGAATAAGCTAGTCAATGAAAAAATAAATATTTATGTAAAATTATATCTTTTGTTAATTATTATCCTTAAATTATTATCTGAAATTATGTTATTATAGAATTAAATCAACACAAATTTGGGTAGGATTTGCTCAAATCTTGGTTATTTGCAAACGATTGTTTTTTTTTAATAGTTGGTCTTGCTCAAATTTTAAATTATAAATCAAATCTTTGTGATTTCGGATTATTGAATTCGAACTCTCTAAATTCTAACACTAGCAGGATGCCAGTATGTCCACACGAGTGGAGAGGTTTGTCATGGTAACATGGCAAAAATGTATCTCAATTTTTTTTAATAATATTATTATTATTAATATATAATAAATAAATTTATAATTAATTAATATACGTAATTAACTATGATGGTAAAGTTTATGATAAGTATTGGGAAGCATTATATTTGTTGTTAGTGAATAAAAATGAATATTTGATGTGCTACTTAATATTGGGCCATGCTACCTTTTGATAAAAGCCCAAAGTGAAAAAGAAATATAAAAAGATGAATATATGTTAGAGATGAAAATTAGGTCAGATATTTTTTAGGTTAAATTGAGAGCGGCGAGAACTTGTTGCTTCCTTTTTGTGATGTCTGAAACTTTGAACAGGTATGTCAAGAACTTTCGATTAGTTACTGATTCTCTAATTATTGTGTTTGTTAAAGTTTAATGACGTAAAAATACAGTGAAAATGAAGAATGCGAAAGTAATGGTGTTGTTCTGCCTGTTCCTCCAATCTTTTTTTGGAAACAAACACTTAAGAAAAATGAATGTGACGGACAAAGTGTAATCGTAAGTTGGTTTTAGTCAAAATTTGTTTTATAAATGTTTATAAAAAAATTATAAATGTACATAGAATGTAAAGTAACAATTAGTGTGTTTTTATATTATGTTGCAGGAAATCCCTGATAGTGTTGTAGATCAATGTTTGAAGAAGGACCAAAAGGCTATAATATTGAATGATGAGGAAAATTCAAAGTCATATGAATGTTTAATTGAGACTATTAATGGTGAAAGTAATGTGAAATATATTGCAAAAGGGTGGTTCAAATGTATGGATGAAATGGGTTTGAAGGATGGTGATGAGGTGTTGTTCACCATGCAAATTCCCTCCGAGGCGATGAATGTTTATCTTTTGGAATGGGATGATTGGAACAATCCGTAAGTTTATTAAATTTTAAGTAAATTGTAGTTGTGTTTGAGCAATATGCTTGAAATGTGTAGGAAATTATCTGAAATTATGTTATTATGGAATTAATGATGTAATTTTTGCCAAATAAAAGCAATTCTGGGTAGGATTAGGTCAACGCAAATTTGGGCAAGATTTGCTCAAATCTTGGTTATTTGCAAGCGTTTATTTTTTGTTTTAACAATTGGTCTTGCTCGAATTTTAGATTATAAATCAAATCTTTGTGATTTCGAATTATTGAATTCGAACTCTCCTCTATATTCTAACATATTTTGTCACTACTTCATAAATGAACAAACTCTTTGATCGCATTAGAGGGAACATTGGAACGCAATAGAAGAAATTCTCGACCAATCTTTAATTTCTGTTAGGCACGCAATTTTTAGGAACTAAAATGAGGACAAAACATTGATTTAATCAAAATAAACAATTTTTTTCCAAAATATGTTAAATAGATTTGTTGCAAAAATTATTAAATAAACTTTTTTTATTACAATGTATGTGATATTGTGTTTTTGTTTTGTAAAACCAGACACATCCTTACGGGATTTTACCGAAACGGTCGCCAACGGATGTGCTTTTTCTGCAGTGATAGATTGTTGTCATTCTGGTGCTATGTTAGAAGGGGCAAAAGAAATCATTGGAAACAGCACTGTGAATCCTACCATCAACAAGCCTCACACACCAAAAAAAAAAAAGTTACAATTTTGGGGAACCCTCGGGTCGCCCTCTTGGGGTGCAAATATCTGGTTGTCAAAATCATCAGAATGCTTGCTAGGTGTATATTGAAGATCTAGGGTGTTGGAACACGTTTTTTACTCAGAGTTTTCTAAGTGTTATAGAAGAAAAATGAGGTAATATGTCAAACAAGGAAGAGAAGCTTCCAAAACATGGCTCGAATAAGGAGTGAGATAAGAATAAGCTACGTCAATGAAAAAATAAATATATATATATATATATGCAAAATTATATCTTTCATTAATTATTATCCTTAGATTATTATATGAAACTATGTTATTATGGAATTAAATCAACACAAATTTGGGCAGGATTTGCTCAAATCTTGGTTATTTGCAAACATTTGTTATTTTGTTTAACAGTTGTTCTGGCTCAAATTTTGTTTAACCGTTTCTTATTTTTTGTCCACACTTTCTCTTTCCAATAAATTTAATATATTATGTAAAAAAAAACAAAATTTAATATGTTATGTACCAACAAAAATAAAAAAAGATTTAATTTTCCAAATATATAGCATTAATTGGTTTTATGTAAAAAGATAAGAGCAATTGACAAAGGGTATAATTGATAAATCATAACCATAAAATACAAAAAGGACAATTAAATTAAAACGCTAAATATGATAATAAAAGACAATTAAAAAGAAACGGAGGGAGTAAATCAAAATCTTTGTGATTTCAGATTATTGAATTCGAACTCTCCTCTATATTCTAACATATTTTGTCAGTACCTCATAAATGAACAAACTGTTTGATCGCATTAGAGGGAACGTTGGAACACAATAAAGGAAATCGTCGACCAATGTTTAATTTATGTTAGGCACGCAATTTTTAGGAACTAAAATGAGGGCAAAACATTGATTTAATCCAAATAAACAATTTTTTTTCCAAAATATGTTAAATAGATTTGTTGCAAAAATTATTAAATAAAGGTTTTTTTATTGATTTCTTAGGACCTGTTTGGATTAGCTAACAATTTATGCAAATAAATAAGGTTTTGTGTTAATTTATAAGTTTTTACTAATGAAAAATGTATTTTTATAAACTACTTTTTCATAAACAACATTGACAAACTTATTTATTTACATAAGTTGTTTTACATAAGCTAAAAAATAAATTAATCAAAACGGGGCCTTAATCATTTTTCTTTGCTTTCATCACCAGTAGAATCTGGTTAGACTAACAAGGTGACATAGTTTTGTTCATCATTAATTATTACTCCCTCATGTCTTTTTTACATGAAATAAAACACAAAAATCACTAAAACCATACCTGACATACATTGTAAATAATTATCTTCAATTAATACACTTATAAATTTAAATTTATTCCATGAATATATTTAATCACTCTTAATTTCACTAATTTACTTCATTTTAATATTTTCTAGCATAATAAATACAGATATAAATGACATAAACATCTAATACATTTAAAAAGTGGTAAAATTTCTTGCAAAAAAGACCAAAACTATTTTTACTTATAGAAAAGACAAAAATAAAAATTGATTAATATATTTACAAGTCATTCTCAATCATTTCGTAGCGTATTCAAAGTGGTATTCTTACTTGTCATTATACTAGTATTAATTAACATTAATATTAAAAAAAATTATAAAAATCAACAAATGTCTGCCTATTGAATAAGTCAAATGACCGATCATACTAGATGTGAAACAAACTAGGTACTCCCTCCAGTTTTAAATATAAATAACTTTTCACTTTTTAGGTTCATTCAATAACTGATAAATCTAGCCAATATTATAAACTAGATACATTTATTATTGAATGAATCTGAAAAGTAAAATATTAATATTTATATATGAGACCATAGGAGTATCAATTATAAATAGATGCAATTTTTTATTTAGCTTTAATCAATTTTCTGAGTTTGATATTTAGTTTGGATATGTAGTTTTTAAGGAGAGTTTATCATCTACTTTGATCTCACAAAATTTAAAAGATTAATCATATAATTGTGCATAGAAGATATCGTTTAAAAATGTAAGAAAATTTGGTCTGTTCCACAAACAAATACTCAAATTGTTTCTTTTTAAGTGTCAAAAAACGTCGAATTTAGTGTTTCTAATTAATTGTCCATTTGGTATTTGAAGGGTACGATTAACTCTTTGTCAATTCTTTCAAAAAAAAAAACTCTTTGTCAATTACTCATATTTTTTTCAATAAAACTAATTAATGATATATATATTTGGAAAACTTTTTTTTTGGATACCAAACATATTAAATTTTGTTTTTTTTGGGTGTATAATATATTAAATTTATTTGAAAGAGAAAATGTATTAAAAAATGATTTTATTGGTGAATTAAAATTAGAGTATAATAGGAAGATAAAATGCAAAAATACACTTTTTTAATTTGGTGTTAATATTAAAAATGGACACTTAAAAAAGAAAACGAGGGAATACGAGAATTACATTTACAGTTAATCATGTTTTAAAATTTGGTAAAACAAAATATTACTCCCTCCGTCCCAATTTAAATGACACAGTTGACTATTGTGAACTATTCATATATGTTGTTTTGACCTTATTTTTTTACTAATAAACAAAAATAAATATTAGCATATAAGATGTTGTTTCATTCGTCTCAATAAGTATTTTCAAAATATCAAATTTTTATAATTTTTACTATTATACAATTAAAAATATTAATCATCAAAGTTATGCATCGATATGCGTAAAATAGTCAACTGTGTCATTTAAATTGGAACGGAGGGAATATTACGAAGAGTCGAAGACAGTAGAATTGAAAGAAATGGTGAACTAACATTACTTATTTATAATCATGTTTTAAAATGGTTGTCATTGTCGTGATCATCATTATAACATATTAACATTAACATCATTGACATAGTAAAGGATCGCTAACTTTTTTAATTGAAAAAAATGGAAAAAAGATTGCTAAAATTTTTAATTGGTTGCCATGGTTAAATTTGACATAAGAGTACCATGGAACATTAAAAAATGCACCAAAATCTATGGAGTAGTACTTGGAAGTTGGAATTCTTCTTTCCCAAAGTAACAACTACTTCACTTTCAACAATGGGACATTTTCCCACTCTCATTTTACACATCATATTATATTTAACTATAAGAGTTACTCCTATTTAAAAAAATTATTTATTTATAAACTTAAAAACATTTTAATTTTCAATACCAACTCTGCATATATTCATAAAAATTTATTATTCAAAATCCTTAAAATATGTTTTAAAAATATCGGTAGTCTTTTTTCTTTAACTATTTATTTCCATCACAAGAGTGTATTAGTGGTTGTCACTAATCATTTTCTATTTACATCTATAAAAGGAGCTCTGATAATTCATTTACTTTATTTAGATGATAAAGAAAATAATGTAATTAGTTGATATATAAATTTTTAATAATTAATTTTATTGAAAACAAACTTATAAACACAAACTATATTTTTTTTACATTATCGCTCTGGACTTAGGGAAAGAGGCTTCGGTAATTCAAAGTTCGAAAATGAGGTTAGAATGATTGGTTAAGAATTGTTTCTATTATGAATGAAATTCGAATTCTCCTAAATGATTCATTATAGAAGAAATTTATTAACCACTTGAGCTTAATACGTTAATTTTATAGAACTTGATTGTTATAATAACGGAATCAAGTTTACAAAGATTGCAAAATTCATTTTACTATTTACAAGTTTAATGAAGGCATGTGTTACATAATATCACTAACATATATCAAAGTAAGATTCCTTTTTAATAAGTAAATGACAAACTATTGGTCATGGGTTGTACTGACTATTGATAAATGCTCTGTTGCATGCAACAATTTAGTGAAATTCATAGTATTTAACCAAATTAGCCCATGAAAAATGTGACATGGAAGACGGAGACAATAGGACAGTATTGAACTCTTCTATATATAAGACGTATATAAAGTAAATTTCTTTTTTAATAGGTGAACGATAAAATATGGCCATGAGTATTGTGATAGCAAGACAAGCATGAACATATTAATGGACATTAAATATATCGACATCAATAGTAATTTGAGAAAATGACTAATTCAATATAATTATAAATGTCGGTATTTAACACTGACACATGTCCAACACACATACAAGTTACAACAAATTTAATTTGAGGAGAGTCCGTATTTCATACTAACAATACTATGCTTGATTGTACGCATCTTCAAAACATCTTTTGAGAGTGCTTAAGTTGACCCTGATAATAACATATGTATAATAGTTAACATAACCGAAATTACCATGACTAGCCAAGACATGTTTATCAATTTTGTTGCCGAGTTGTTATCTGAGTTCGTGGAACCATGAGAATCTGAAATAACACACATGTAGATATTATTTTAAAATAATTTAATTTCCTCAAGAAAAAAAAAAGACAATCAACGATGTAACTAATAACTAATTTAAACTAGAGAGATTCATTTTTTAAAGGTCAACAAAGGAAGAGAAAAAAATATTATGTGATACTCTGTTGATCGCGTAAATGTGTGAAATTTATGATTGTTATAAATCTGAATCCAATATATAGATGGATGAAACAAAACTAGAGAGATTTTTTTTTTCAAAGAATTTTATATTTTAAGATGGATGAAACAAAACAATTTATACTAAGATTGAAGGAAATCATACTTGAGAGGCATGACAATATATTAACATGTTGACCACATCTCCCAGGCAAATTCTGAGCTTCATTAATATTAATGCCAGCCTTTTCAGCTTGCCTTGTGCCTCTATTGCTTGCCAAACTACATAAGCATGCTACATCTGATTTAATCAAAGATTTGAGTGGATCACAACAACTATGAGGTGGGTCTTTAGTCCCATTGAGGTAGTTTAGGCAAGGTGCAAGCTTGTTTAAACAAGAGCTATCTTGAGCACTTCCAATTGAGACATATGTTGTCATTACAATAAATGTGATTAAGCAAAGTGATCTCAATTTGGTTTCCATCTTTGTGATTAACTAATGTTGTAGTCTAGCTATGTACTTTGGAGTACCATTATGCATATGTTATATATATTATTATTAAGTGATTTGAATAATGATTAAGTTGGTGATCAAACTTATAGCTATCTAGTTGAACCTTTTTATTCTTTATTGTTGTTGGTGACAAACCTTTGATTTGTGGTGTAGAGATTTTGTTATTGTGACGGTTAGACAGGTGAAACTACTTTAATTTTCAAATTTCAATGCCCAAAGATTCAAATAGTAACATTAGTTGGTTAGCAACCTCCTTCCTTTTCCCTTAATTTCCTTTTAAACAAAATGTCATGGAACTAAACTTTATGAAATTTGTGGAGGTACGAGTATAAATTGGGTTAGGAAGTAGTTAAATTTTGTTAATCACCATTGAGGTATAATTAAAGAATGGTTGCTCTTCACTCTTCTAAATTGATCAAAATTCCTTCATGTTCTTTATATTCAGCGAAAGATATTTTATAGTAGTGCAAATATTACTATGAAAAAATATTTTTCGATAGTATTTTTTCTAGCATGAGCAGTGCGGGAGAACGAAGCCTTCATGTTCTTTATATTCAGCGAAAGATATTTTATAGTAGTGCAAATCACATAAACCTTCATTCATATCACATAATCTATGGAGCACGGACACTTTCAAGAGGTGGCGTGTCGCGGTGTTCGACACGCGTCGGTGTCCGACACATATATGACACCCGTATGACACCTGTCAGAATAATCAAAGAAGTTTCACAAAAATAATAATTTATTTTCTTTGATTTGACACTCTAAAAAAGTTTAGCATGTATTGAAACAATGTTATCAATGAAAAGTGTAAAGATATTAATTTTGATTAGAATATTTTTGACTTTTTTTTAATATAAATCGGTAAATAAAATCAAATTTTATCATATATATAACGGTGTCAGTATCCTATGTTTTTTACATTATCGGTGTCAGAGTATTCATGTCGTGTTGTGCCGCGGTGTCCGTGTCAGAGTTTTTACTGCATAGCACATAATAATATGAAATGCATGCCTTTACTTTCTTTTGTTCATTTTTATTACATACTTTCCTTTGTTCTTAAGAGTATTAATTAAATTTAACATAAAAAAAAAGAATATTAATTAAATTTAACCTAAAAAAAAAAGAATATTAATTAAATTTACATATAAGTAATGCAAATGAGAACACCATGGAACATGTGTTTTACATTCAAACACAAAACAAATTTTACATTCCATGGGCTAGCTAACTTTTCTTTCAAATTTCTACATATAATAAATTCTCATGAAATTACATTTTTTTCAATAAACATTTCATACATGAATAAATAAATCCTCACAAAAACACTTCTACAATCACACTTCTAGATCATTTCTAGTTTTAAAAAATAGACGAGGAAGCAAGAGTTGGATGAACAAGTATTCCTCTTATTGGACAATTAAGCACTTTTTTCCCTTTGATGTTACCACAACCATCAACCCAATCCCATTCCCATCTACCCATTTCCCCAACTTTTCTACAAACCACCATTCCATACCCAAGTTCCCTATACAAACAAAAAGCACCATCATCACTCACACACTTAACACCTTCCCAATTTCTTTTCCCACACAATAATCTCAATCCGATTTTTTATGTTGAAAAGTTTTTGTGGGACCCACAGTCAACAAATTTCACAAACCGATTTAATATGTCAAAAAAGAGGTGTGTAATGGTGTGTAATTAAAATTAGTGTGCACAATAGGGGCTTCCTTTGGTATAGATTAAGAAAGAAAATAAAATTTTATTTTTTGACTAAGAAAAAAAAAACTGAAACCAACTTTTGTATGGAATTTATTTTTTCAATAAACATATACAAATTATCTTACTTTTGGTTGTGCTTAATTATTATTAAAAAAAAAAGGAAATTTTATTTTTTGACTAAGAAAAAAAAAATTGAAACTAACTTTTGTGTGGAAGTTTTTTTCAACAAACATATATAAATTACCTTTTTTTTCTTATGTTTAGTAATTAACAAAAAAATAATTATTATTTTTTGACTAAAAAAAACCAACTAAAAACCAACTTTTGGGTGGAATATATTTTTAACAAACATATATATATATACAAATATTTGAATAGAGTGAAGGACAAAAGTGACAATAAAAAAAGTCTACACAAAAGGGGTTATTCTCTTGATATATTGGTATAAATATGTTTGTTAATTTTTTTTATAAGAATATGTTTGTTATGTTTGTTAATAATTTTGTTTGCAAGAATATGTTTGTTAATTGATAATTACTAAACTTCTTTTTTTATTGTGCTTAGTTATTAAGAAAGAAAAAAAAATTGAAAATCAATTTTTGTGTGGAAGTTATTTTTCAACAAATACAAATATTTGAATAAAGTGAATGGTAAAAGTGACAATAAAAAAGTTCACACCAAAAGGGATATTCTCTTTATAGATTAGTAAAGTAATATAAATAATTTAAAGATTAGTAGTAAGTATTAGTATTAGTAAGATATATTATATAGAAATATAGATATAAATTAGTATGGATGATGATATATTGATAATGATGATAACTAGTTAAGCTTCTTTTTTGTTGTGGTTAGTTATTAAGAAAAAACAATCTTTTTTTATTTACTAAAAAAAAATCTGAAAACAAACTTTTGTGTGAAAGTTAGTCTATTATATAATAGTTAAATTTTAAAAAAGTTTCAAATCTTCTATTTCGTAAAAAAAATTATATTTTTTAATTTAATATATTATTATATAATAGTTAAATTTTACTCTATTTTTATTATAAAAAAATCTACTCTATTTTTGTTTACTATTGTATCAAAAATACAGAAGAAGTGCATTATTGATGAATCTACTTCTACATACAATATATTAAAAGAAACTACTATTAAAAATCTAAATTTGTCCTTGTTACTTTTAACGGTGTTTCAAGTTTTACGCCCTTAAATGTAATATTAAATCTAAACTAATAAAAAAAAAATAGGAAAGAAAGATAAGCATAAAAGAAATTTTCCCATAAAAATAGCACGAGAAACCACATCTCTAAACAAAAAAAAAAAAAAGGAAAAAAAGAAGATAAACATCAAATAAATATTCCCATAAAAATTTAATTAAAATAAATTTACATATAACAATATTTTTTTTTTTGGTAAGTTTACATATAATAATATGAACAAAAATCACTATAAAAGATACGCTTAAAAAATAGTAACTTTTTTTTAATGAAAAAATAGTAACTCAATCTAACTTATAAAAACTTATATATAAAAAATAAAAATAGAATAACCTAATAAAATAAGATAGTTATTTATGAGCTTAAGAATAAAAGAACTGAAAAATAAAAATAAAAATACAATCGGCCCGTTTGGATTGACTTATTTATTAGTTTATGCGAAAAAACTTAAGCAAATAAATAATTTTTTATGTATTATTATAAGTTTTTTAAGATAGTTCACAGAAACAATTTATTAAGATATAATTTTTGTTGGTGAAAACTTATGAATTAATACGTGTAAAAAAAACTTATGAATTAACATAAAAGTTTATTTATAAATTATAACCATAAACTATTTTTATAAGCTTAAAAATAAGCCAAATTTAAACAGACCCAATATATTAAAAGGTATTACTACTTTTTCGATAATAAAAAGGTATTACTACTAAAACTTCTAATTTGTCCTCATCAATTCTTAAAAATATTTTAAATCTTATATTTCGTAAAAATACTAATATTTTTAAATTTATTATATAATAGTTAAATTCTATCCTATTTTTATTATAAAAAAAAATCTTATCTATTTTTGTTTACTCTTATATAAAAAATAAAGAAGAACTACATTATTGATGAATATATATTATAATAACTAGCGGCCAAAACGTGTCCGTTTGTGTGATTCGCGTCTTCTATTTTACTGAGGTATATAAATTGTAAATCGTAGTTTATTATAAATTTAATTTTTATTTAAATTAATGTGTGTATCTTTAGTTTTCCTATTTCTTAAGTCCTTCATGTGGGCTCAACTAATAATCCAAATCATAATTTAATTTAGCAAACTTATGATAAGTACAATTTTTTGTTCTGTTTAGTTTACTTCTATTAGCCAACTTACATAATTCTTGTTGTTATCATAGAATCGTTCTTTTGATCTAAATTAATTCATGTTGCTATCATTAATAATTCCAATTTCGGTTTTACTATATTTTAATAATTTTCAACTTAAAATGTTATCTATAATAGAATATTATTAATGTATACTGTACATAATAGTATTATGGTATACAAATGTATTAAAAGTTTCATGGTTTAATTTGTGGTTACTTTTTAAAAAAAGAGTAAACCATATTTGGTGGTTACTCTTTTTGTTGGTATTTTTTTCAAGGGTAAAATAAGAATAATGAAAAAGTCATCCCAAAAATTTGTATCTTTTTATATATAGTTTGTAACTTTTTTTGTTGGTAGTTTTTTTAAGGGTAAAATAGGAATAATGAAAAGTCATCCCAAAAATTTGTATCTTTTTTATATATAGTTATAGATTACAGGGTGAATATTTGTCATTATACTTAAAACATTGTGGGACAATGGGATCGGGGTTCGAACATCGTTCATCCCACTTATTCACTTTAAGGGTGGAATTTCAAGCAATTAGGCAACTTGACCCAAAAAAAAAACATTACGGGACAAGTGTTGATCAATAATTTTTTCAAAAAAAGAAAGAAAATGTTGATCACTAATATATAAAAAATCATACACGAGACAATTGTTCTAATAAAAAAATTTAATCACACACTGGACAATTGCTTTAATAAAAAAATATTAATCATACACCAGACAACTGCTTTAAGAAAAAAATTTAATCATGCACGAGACAATTGCTTTAATAAAAAAATAATTTGATTGTCTGGGTTTGGTCCTTGGATCTGCTGGTTGGAGTTTGTGGCTTATGTGGCGGTGGCTGAATTGTTCCGTTGTTGTCATTTGCTCTTCTCCTATTTTCGTTGCAGATAAGGCTAGATATGGCCTCTTACTTATAGCTGCTGCAGCAAGTTGTTGGTTGGTGTCTCTGCTACCGTGTTGGCGGTCAGATTCTGATGTTGTTCCTTAAGAGATATTTTTTTTCTCTAGTTTGCTTCTTTACAATGGTTACAGCTCTTACCGTCTCTTTTTTTGCAATTTGGTTTCGGGTCCCGTGTTGGGCTTGCTGGATTGTGTTTAATGTGTATTGGGCTGCTTCACATTTGGTTCTATCACTGGCTGTTGGTCTAGTTGTATATTATTCTATACCACTTTGTGTAATCTGTTTAATGTTGTTTTTACCCTTTTAGGGCTGATAGTTACACTTTTGTGTGGTTGCTGGGTTAGGTTTTTGCCCTTCTAGCTTATTGTACTTTCTTTTTTATTTAATATATCTCTGTTTGTTTAAAAAAAAAAAATCAATAGACCCATGCGCATACACGGGTTTCAAAACTAGTATTTGAATAAAGTGAAAGCCAAAAGTGACAATAAGAAATGTTACACCTAAAGAGTTATTCTCTTTATATATTGGTATACATTAAAAATCGGTTTTTGTGGAAAAAATCATCATTGATTGTTTTTCTGAAGATGATTTGAGAAGGTTTGCATAATTGATTGCTTAAGTTAAAATTAGATTTAATTACAATTTTGGTTCTTATTTTCACATTTTATAGAATTGGTCTCTCTATTTTAAAATTTTGTAGTTTTAGTCCATCTAAAACATATCTACTTACAATATATTAAAGAAAACTACTACAAAATATCATAATTTGTTCTCATTACTTTTAATAATATTTCAAAGTTTTTGCCCTTAAATATAATTTTAACTCTAAATTAAAAAAGCTACAAAACCAAGATAAAATTAGCTTTTGCTTTTGCTTATAATTAACTCTAAATGTAATTTTTATCAATTATCCAATAAATCTGAATGATTGGCTTTTGCTTATAATTAAAGATGAAGTAACATGTTGTTCTATTTAGTTCATCTAGAATTATGTTCGAGATGATGTACTTTGATGACTTATCATTATTTTTTTAACTATTTAATCTTTAGTTTAGTAATATAATTTTTAATTTAAAGTTATAGATAAAATAACAAATATTAAAGATTAAATTATTAAATTAATGATATTTTAAAGTCTTAATATTGAAATTATTTTTAAAAAATTATTTGAAACATGATACGTGAACTAAAAATTATCAAGTGTGACTAAAATTTGAAGAATTTTTTTAAAGAGACTAAAAGTGAAAGTTGATATATTTAAATAGGCCAAAAATATATTCAACCATATATGATGTAGATATTATTATTGATAAATATTCTTATATATGACATAGAAGTCAGGATCAAATGACACAAAGGTGTTTAACATCAAATCTGATCCACTCATTTCATTTAATCTAATGATTGAAAATTATTACCAAAATAATTAATGTGTACTAAATACACTCTATATCACCTAATTAAAACAAGAATAGTCTTTATAATCATAAATTCATAATAAAAAAATTCCTTATTTATTTTTCCTCTTCTTCATACGATTATTTTTTATTTTTTTTGGTAAAGTTCTTTATACGATTATTATTAGGACAAACTCATTTTTTTTATACTACATAATTAAAAATCAATGCACTTTATTCTTATGGTTAATGGCTGTTTTAGTTACTTAGTGATAGTTTTTAATCAAAAAGGAAAAGAAAAGGAAAAAATTATGTATGATTTGAACTTCCACTAGAAATTCTAAAATTTAAATTATATAAATAAAAAAGTATGATGTGTATTTTCTATTATGATACATGGTACACTTTTATAGATCAACGTGTATGTCTTGATATTGTTCCATGAGTTTACTTTAGGAGATAGCCCTGATCATGAACATATGTTCAGTTCAAACAAGGAGTTTAGCGTGGCAAAGAAGCTATCCTCTTTAAAAACTTTATTATTTGGTTTACACATTAATGATCCTTTGATCATATGAAGTTTATTTCCTACATGGGTGGGTACTTTACCGTGTTCGTCTAGTGTAGGAAATAAATACACAAAATAAAGAACCATCTGGGTGCTTAAAATATGGAGTACGAAATAAAGAACCGTCATAGAATCAAAGGAGTGTGAATTTGTCCAGATGCTTAAAATTCCATTTTATTAACTACTGGCTGGTGCTTATCTACTAGTGAGTTCTAAATGCCCTCTCAGTTTATACGGTTTTCTTAATGCATCAGAAAATGATTGTACTTTTTTAAAGGAAAAGTAGGAATCCTCATTTTCAATAAACATCACTTGGTGATAGGATAAAACAAGAATACTATCTTCATTCATTTGTCCATTCCCCGCCAACAAGATTCATCAATAAAATTTCACATTTAATTAAATGTTAAGTTACGATGTCTATTTTTGTGACATGGATTGGGATTTTTTATGAAGAGTGTCTAATGAACACAGCCAATTTTTATTAGTTTAGAGCAATTCTTGACAATCATATATTTTATGTTCAAATTAATCTGATATTATCTTCAACTTTGCAATACATGCATACGTGCAAATAAATGTTTTTTTAATCAAGATAAAAATACAAGGCCAAGATTAAATTTTGTAGGCAACATTTGAACACACAACACAATACTACTTTCAAAGCCAACGACTGCATACAACATATTGAAGCACAAACACTGTGCACCAACCACTTGCGCTAAACCTTGATGGTGACCTTTGAAGCACATACACTTACGCATTGATACTACTAATTTGAGAAAATAGAATAACTAAATATAGCCAGATGTCAATATCATGTCGATATTAGACATTGACACATTTCAAACACCCACATGTCTTCAAACTGAAGTGTCATTGCTAGATAACTTTAACTTGTGATGACTGCATAAAAAATATTACAGACTTTGATCAAGTCCAAGGTAAATCTATGAATGTAGTTTTTCAAAGATTCGGTTTTGCTATTCAAAAAGGTTTAGCGGCGCAACTTGTTGTCCGTCTACCTATTATTCATGTGTAATTATTTAACAATATGTACAAGGTAAATTGTCTAGAAAACACCGAAACACATTATATGTATAGCCCACCCTCTCTCAATAGCATAAGCTAGCTCAAACACCACAAAAAGTGCGCATAGCAAATTGATCTCTTTGGCCTTTTTCAGAGTAATAATACTTGAGGAACTCAACATGATCATAAGGCTTAAAAAGCAAATGATGTTCCTCATCCACCAACTCCTCCGGAGCTTTTATAATGTACCCTCCTTTAGGGATAGAGAACAACCCTGATGAATATCTTGCCTCATTCCCACTCATCATCACCCGGTGAAATGGGGAATGTAACCTTCCATTTGACCACGCCTGCAAAATTCATGTTATATGACAAATTACAATATAATTCAATAAACACCATGATAATAAATTTTAACAACATAGTTCTAAAAGATGATAATTTGCTAGTAACGAGGAATGGTGAATGGAATTTACATGGAGAGTATCACCAATCATAACTACAAAACTGCCTTGAGAAGGTTTGTAGCTGATCCATTTTCCATCTTTGGTCATAACTTCTAAGCCCTCCACTTGATTTTGGTACAATATTGTCACAACATTCTTGTCAGTGTGTGTGCTGAGTCCTAATTTTGTTTCACTTGTTTTAGGGCCTTTGTATTTCATAACTCGGAGAAGGTAATTGGTTGAGTTCATGTGCTCCTCCAAATACTTTTCAACACCTAAACTCTCCAAAATCATCTTCCTAATAATCTGATCCAACTCTGTTAGCTCCTCAGAGAAGGAATTTATTGTTTTGCTGCAAAAGTTAAACAAAATAATAAAGGGGCTAATTAAAAAAAAAAGGGTCATCCCCGGGGCGGGGGCACTAGTTAAGCATACCACAAATAGAAAGTAAAAGATAAAATTAATATTGATAAAATAACTTTTTAGATTCTCAATGCATTGAATGCACAAGTTCCGAGACAGAATTTTCATATTTGTATGCTTAACTAGTGCCCCAGAGGCATTGTTTAGCATTTTCCTTAAAAAAATACTACTTCCTTTGTCAATATTCACATGTAATTAAAAAAGTCGATAGTGTAATTAATGTGTACATTTTGTGTATGTGTGCTATAAAATCGCCCCGTTGTGTGTAGGTGTTTGTGTATACCACAACTTTAGATTGAGTGAAAAAACCCACAACTTTAGAAATGATGTCTATAAACTATTAGTTCAGCAATAAAAGTTTAACAACGTAACTTTAAAAGATGAAATTTAAATATCTTAAAAAACAGTTGTGAAATAACCATCAGCGTCGCTTTAATTAATAATTTTGGCAAAAAAAATTTAGGAACCAAATTGATATGCGTAGGTACCTAAAATTTTGATTTCCATCTTGCCACAAGATATTGGTCATACTTTTTACTTTCTCCAAGATATTTGCATCATCAATGCCCATACTCTCATAAAGTGGAACCATAGGATATTGACCAACATAACCATGATAAGGTTTCTTAGACACATTGAGTAGTTTGGTTTGTAAAGGGAGATCAAAAAGCTCTTCTAATGAAGCAAATATGGCTTTGCGAAGTTCTAAAGGAACTTTATCAAAAGTTGCTTCAAAGCAACCATACTCTACTAGTGTTTTGTAGACTTGGGACTTCACTGATTCCCAATTGGCACTTTTAGTTTCCAAGTTGATGTTAGTGAAGTCAATTAGTGGAAGCTTTGGTGTGGTTTCTGAGCCCATTATTTTTACTTTTCTTTCCCTAATTTGATTAATTGTAATGCTTAGTTTAAGCTATGTTTTATGAGTGTTAATGATTAGTTTTGGTGATTGTGTTCTATAACATGTGTGTTCTACATTGTAATAGTGACATTGATAATATTAAAATGTTTATTTTACATTGACAACTCCTATACCCTTAAGCTTTATTGTTGTAGTGTTATATAAATGTTTATTTAATGTTTATCCATTAAATAAAAAATAAACCAAGGAAAGCGCAACAATAGGACACTCTTGTCGGATCCTTGATGTCATTCATGCACAAGTTGTGTCTGGACCACCTAAATTTATTAGGTTCCGTACAATTATTTTCAATAAATAATGGTACTAGTATTAGATAACATAGTACTGCCTTTTATTACAATTATTATTATGCATATATTAATAGTTTATCAAAATATAAATACGGGTATGACATTTATCTTTATATATTTCATGTCTTTTGATTGGTGATGTTAACTCTCCGATTTTTTTTAAAAAAAGAAGAGTCCTGTTAATTTAAAATTCGATCAAAATAATCCACCGTTTAATACATCTCACTTTTTATTTAACTTCTACAATGTACATGCATTTTAACAAAAAAACACAAAAACTAAAAGACATACACCAAAATCATTAGGTGTGGTACCACATTGTGTCACTGTCCATGCCCGTGTCCCTACAAAAAAAATTGGATATATGAATTTTGGATGATTATACTATATTTGTATATATTTAGATTTAAAAAAAGTTATAAAGAATCACATGATAAATGATCATATAACATTCCAATTACACTAAGTGTTAATACAATAGCTTGCATAGTTAGAATTCTTCCAATAATTCTTTTAAACCTGATTTTTTCAAAAAAGCGCGTACAATAATTTTGTGTTTACAAGCCAAAGTTTTAATTCAAGAAAGTGGAAGTATATATTTATTCAATACAAATTTTGTTGAGAATCCATTGTAATAATGAGAAAGATTTCTGCATATTTGTCAAAAATGCTTAAAAAATCAAAATTGGCCGATTCGGCCCAAACCGGCTTACTAATGAGATTTCCCAATAGATTACAAAATTTCGCTTATCGTCTTAGGAAATTGAAGAGCTTGATTGAGACAGCAAAAATACATGCAAAGAGCACTGCAGTCCCAACAACCACAACTGCACAAACACCTATCATGTCATGCTTGAAATCAAAATAACTTCTTATGAACTCTTTAACAGACATGTTTTATGATTCCATAATGTTGTCTATATCTCCAAATTGTGATGCAACCAATCCATATATAGTCCAAGCCACAGGACATACCCAATAGTACCATCTCCACCACACAGGAATTCTCTGTTATAAAAAAAGTTAGAAATTATGCATCAATATAAATACATCCATAGAATCTGTTGTACATAGATTTTGCTCAATGTGCTTAGAGGTTAGCGACACTTACAGGTCGTGGAACGATAAATCCTGAAAAGGCACTCCAAATTGCGTAAAACGCAGAAGCTACAATTGCAGCGACATGATGATTTGGAGTAACTGCTACAGCCATCATTCCATAGAAGGTGAAGTAGCACAATGTAAAATACATGAAGAATATATACCAAACGAATTTCGCTAGAGTCCATTCAAATCCAATCATGGGGCATAAACTATGATACCATATGTTGTAGCTTGGACAAAAACATAAGGTAACTCTATTATAACCTGTGACAAAAGATTGAGTTCTATTAACATTAGTAATTATGCAAACCATAGTACTGTTGAGATATTGATTACAATGAGATTTGTTCATAAAAATTGTGATTTGATTACCTGTGCAAAAGCATAGGGTAAGGCGGAATACATTCCGGCAGCTCTTTCTCTATAGAAGACAGATCTTTCAACGGCTACAACTGGTTGTACAGACGATGAATTTTGTACCCCAAGGAAGAGAACAGCAGTATACATCGAACCGAGGGCATTGAAAAGATCTTGTCTGCTTGAGCTGGAAATAAGCGAAAGAGATTAGAATTCAATTTGGAAAGAAAAACTGACTAACTATAATATTTCGTATTTTTCAGATAACGAAGTTTCACTTACTATTTCCTTCCAAGGTCCCAGAACATTGTTCCAAACATCAAGGCGATGAAAGTAGTGAAGAAAAACCTCACAGCAGTGTATGGTGGGTTGCGCCAATATGACCAATGTTGTTTCCATAAACAAGCCATGCATTGGACCCAAAATGACTGTGAGTATTGAGTTGAGAAATGTAGATCCTTTGAACCATAAGCAGGTTTGCCTAATTCTTCTATAAGTTGTTTATTTCTCCTGAAGAGTAGTTTGTAACAGTTTAAGTCATTTTACAATATGTTCATTGTTGGTACTGTAGTTATTAAATTCATATCCAAATAAATTAACTTACCTATACAACTCAGAACTTTTGTATATGTCATGAAAATCAACGCCTAAAATTAAGTTCTTGTGCTGAACTTGTGCTGAACTTGTAACTTCCAACATCCAAGTTGCTGGATTATAGCCATCTTTGATTTTACTAACCCCTTCACTGCTCTAAACAACAGAAAATATTAGAAGATGAGATACCAACAAGAATTGTGGTTATCCACTTCAAATTTTTGTGTAAACATAAGTTGCAACGAACCTCAAAATACTTGATCAATTGACTAGAATGACGACCTAATGGCCCAATGTATATATACTTCTTGTCCTCCGCGCTTCATGAGGAATAACTAGAAGAAATCATATATAATATATGTCATTTCAAGTCCAAAAGAGGAAGAATCGGAAACTTTTTTTTTTTTGTTTATCAAAATCATTTCTTACCTCATCAAAAGCTTCAAATATGTCAATACTTGGTTGATGAATGGTGCAAACAACTGTTCTTCCTGTGTCAACTGTGTTCCTAACGGTTCGCATAACAATTGCAGCAGCTTGTGCATCTAATCCAGATGTAGGCTCAGCCATGAAAATTATGGATGGATTGGCTACTAATTCAACTGCAATAGTTAACCTCTTGCTTTGTTCGGTTGAAAGACCATTCACACCAGGCAAACCAACCAATGAGTTCCTCAATGGATTGAGCTCCACTAGTTCCATGACTTCTTCGATGAACATCTACAACCATTTATCAGATTCAAAAGTATAAACAAATAGTCCAAGCTCAGAAATTCAGTAGGAAGAATAAAATTGTAAATTGTAAAAGTGTCTTGAGCTTTAACTACTAACTAACCTTTCTGGTATTGGAATCAACTTCTGCCGGTACACTTAATCACGCTGAGTAGATCAATGACTCATAGACAGTAACATGAGGAGAATGGATATCATTCTGCTCACAATAACCAGATATTCGTGCAAACGTTTCTTGTCTTTTAGGGTAACAAGAAATATTTATGCTCCCGTCGATATAACCACCAGTTTTCCTACCGGCCAAAACGTCCATCAAAGTAGTTTTTCCAGCTCCACTAACTCCCATCAAGGCTGTAAGAACACCCGGCCTAAATGCACCGCTTACACCCTTCAAAAGCACTAACCTATCCTCTGTTACTCCTTGAACCTTCATTTCCTGCCAATTATAATCTCAAGAGTTAAGGTTCAAAGTTAACGGCAAACATTGTTTGAAACTCAAATGTTAAATTGTAACTAACTTTTAAAATGACTTACCTGTGGCATGTCAACTGAATATACAACTTGGTCAAAGGTTATAGAATGTGGTTCAAAAGGAAGAACCATTCCTCTTTTCTTTCTCTGGCTAGAGCTCACAACATCATTAGATTCTCCTGAACTAGCTGCATAACAATTGCAAATTTGTTAAGATGCTAAAGACATTCTGAATCACTATTTTTTGTGAGCAAAAACGGGGAATGCAAAAGCGTCGTTATAGAAAGATAGATCACCTATACGCGGTAATTCAACTTCTTGGAGCGTGCCATTTGTTGCTTGTGGCTTGTCAAATGCTGTAAAAGTCACGCATGTTAGTTAGTGAAATATTTACATAACCATACAAAACTTAAATAGGATGGGCCGTGAAAAATTTATACTATTTAAATTAAATGTAAAAATTACATTTCATACCAAAAATTAAGTCATAATATGCACAAATTTAATCATAAAAACATTTAATTGTACACTTTAAAATAATATATTTTTTCGGACAAAAAATAGAAATCAATTTTAAATATATATTTGTTTTAGTGGTTTGAAACAATGTTTGGCTCTCTAAAGATGTGGATTCAATTTAAACCATGGACATTAAAAATGATATTTTAAAGAAAAATAACAAAATCCAAAAAAATAGCTGTGCGAGGGATAGAAAATGAACCCTTCTGAAATAAATTTTGTCAATTTTTTTATTTTATTTTTAAATTGTAATTAATTTTTCCCTGGTATAAATATCAAATTTTTGCCGCTGATTCATTTTCAATTCATTTTCAGTTCGCGCTTCGCACTTCTCTTCGCTCTCATCGATCTCTCTCTGATCTCTCTCTCATCGATCTCTCTCTCATCGATCTCTCTCTGATCTCTCTCTCATCGATCTCTCTCTAATCTCTCTCTCCATTCAGTTCATCAGGTAATATAATTAGGTTTTGATTTGGTATAATAGTTGATTAATTGCTTCAATTGATTCCTAAGCTTTTGTTTCTAAATTTAGTTGGATTTGGTATGAGAATTGATTAGGATTATAATCTTCAATTGATTACTTCAATTGATTCTTAAACTAGAATAATTAATATTAATTGCTTCAATTGATGCTTTTGTTTCTAAATTTAGTTCGATTTGGTATGAGAATTGATTAGGATTATAATCTTCAATTGATTGCTTCAATTGATTCTGAAACTAGAATAAGTTATATTAATTGCTTCAATTGATTATTAGGCTTTTGTTTCTAAATTTAGTTGGATTTGGTATGAGAATTGATTATGATTATAATCTTCAATTGATTTTAAGGTTTTGTTGTCTAAATTGATTAAACTAGAGATTATATTCCCTAATCAATTGATTAAACTAGAATAAGTTAATATTAATTGCTTCAATTGATTCTTAGGCTTTTGTTTCTAAATTTAGTTGGATTTGGTATGAGAATTGATTAGGATTATAATCTTCAATTGATTGCTTCAATTGATTCTTAAACTAGAATCAGTTATATTAATTGCTTCAATTGATTATTAGGCTTTTGTTTCTAAATTTAGTTGGATTTGGTACGAGAATTGATTAGGATTATAATCTTCAATTGATTTTAGGTTTTGTTTTCTAAATTGATTAAACTAGAGTAAGTTAATATTAATTGCTTCAATTGATTCTTAGGCTTTTGTTTCTAAATTTAGTTGGATTTGGTAAGAGAATTGATTAGGATTATAATCTTCAATTGATTTTTAGGTTTTGTTTTCTAAATTTAATTTGATTTGGTAATGAGACTTCAATTGATTCTTTTGATATGTGTATAATATTTCAGCAACATGGAAAACCATGAGACTACATATCCACAGGATGATGTGGATGCTGCAATTGTTTTTGCTGTAGAAGAAGCCATTGGACAAAAAACTCCTAGTGATGAGATTTTTAAAATTGCTAAAGAAAATAGTCTTGTAAAACATGTTTTGAGTTGTAAATCGGTTGAAGAAATTGCTGCTCGCTACCAAGAAATGGTAGAAATGCAAAAATGCTTACCTCTTGAAGATCTTTATGGTGAAAAAACAGATGCTGCTCATACTGTAGAGGATAAGACTCTTGAAGATGCAGCTGATCAAGGAACTGGTACTTACCGTCGATCTGGATCAACTCGTGCAGGCAATCAGAAACTTGCTGAGCATCCTAAGCCATGGAGTGTTGAGGAGAAGAAAGCACTTGTTTATTTGGTTAATAAATATGAAGGTTTAGATATGACCGTCACTGAAGTTTTTAACGAAGTGAAATCTCGTATGTCTGCTGATCATGTCTTGTATTCAAGGTCCGCCGAAGCTCTAGCAACTCATTACCGTAAGATGCTGAAAGATGAAAAATGCCCAGCTCTACGCGGTTCTCTTAATACTGGAAAAAAGGGAGGTGGTCATGCTGGGAGGAGTGGTTTTGGTGAAGGGAGAAGGACTGATGCTGTTAGTGTTGGAAGAAGGACTGTTGCTGCTAGTGCTGGTGCTGGAAGAAGGACAGTTTCTGGGAGGGTTAATGAAGATTTTGCTGCTGGTGGTAAAAAGAGTGTTGAGGTAGGTGGTGCTGGAAGAAGGACAGTTTCTGGGAGGGTTAATGAAGATTTTGCTGCTGGTGGTAAAAAGAGTGTTGAGGTAGGTGATGTTCTTGCTGCAATTGAAATCATATTTGACTACTTTACAGAGAAATTTGTAATGAAGACAGGTGGTGTGATTTCAAAAACAAAAAAAGATGAAGAGTAATAAAGGTATTCTTATTTCCTACACTTTCTGATCTATGTATAGCTGTTAATAATAATAAAGTTGTTGGTGAAAAAAGATAAGATAATTAACATTTAGGACAAGATACTTAGGAGTACCTTTTAGCATGATGCATGAAAGAATCCAATCCAAAAGGAAACATCATTGATGGTACAGTAGTTAGTATTTAAAAAGAAATTTTGAAGTGAAGTGATTTGTGTCTGGAAATATTAATAATAAAATCCAGCTCAGAGTAAATTTAATATGGAATCCTCAACTCATATAAACCAGTAAGAGATATAGAGAATTGGAGATAAGTATCTTGTCCTACAACTAAATATATAACAGGACAAATAATTAGGTTGATTGAGATACAATAAGTAATAAGTAAAGTTGTTGGTGAAAAAAGATAATTAATGCTTCATTAGTAATTTACTAATCTAAAAGCACAAACAACTATTTCCAATGAGATATTGGATAGAGTGAGTTTGTATATTTGATAGTAGGGTCAGTAACTAGGCAGTGAGTGGTCCTGTCAGCTTGTATTGTTTACTATCATTTTGGCACCTATGCTTTTGTCTAGGTATTAGTTTGACCCTTTTGAGCTTTTCCTTGCAGGATCAAAACACCAGTCTCATCACATCAAGTTACTGGGAAAAAACTGTCAAAAAAAAAAAAAAGTTACTTGGAAAAAGCTGATAACTCAAGCGGTCTCTCATCCAGTCCTGCTATTGCCATTAGATAATAGATATGATATGTTTTACTTTTGGTTTAACATTAGACATCTTAATGTCAACTTTAGCGAGAGGAGATACTCTGTGGTGAAATTTTCCAACTGTTCATTCACATAAAAGCAATGTGGATCCATTGCAATTATGACAGGAGAGGATCATGTCTCCAACTTTAGCTTACACAGTATAATTCCTATTAAATACTGTAAAAAAACTTGGTATAGATCTATCGTGCTCTATGTGGTACTCCTTGTTTAACTTGTTTAGTCCTATGTGTTAGTTATAAATTGTGGTATACTTAGCTTGTTTTGTTTACTATTTGTGAAGCATCAGGGGCCATGACCATGATATAAAATTTAGGCTCTCACATTACTTTTCTTGTTTGTAACCAAATTGTATGGGTGGCTTTGTTAGACTTTGGTCTGGGTGGATTTTGGATTCTTATGATAGGGATGTGTCTTGACTTCTTTTCTTTTGCATTGGTGTTGTACTAAATTTTGTACTGTGTTCTGGTAGTGTTTTTGCATGTCTTGTGCATATTCTCACCATTAAATGGAGTGAAGATTTTGTACTTATAATATAATAAAAAAAAGTAAAGTGAGAATATGAGGTGGTTTGTTTATTTTCTTTTATTAAAATGTTTTTAATTTGTTGAGTCTAATGCTCGTCTTCTTTATTATAATATCAGCAAGACCATGTTTTATATTTTATTTTATATTAATTACATTTCATAGTATATATAGCATATGTCAAATACATTTTTGTCCAGGGTAAAGTATATAAAATTTGTTCTCTTATTTTCAACACAACTATACTAACTTTTCTATACTAACAGTTCTCAATAATATTTAATCCCTTAATTCCGATGTTATAGAGTTTGGACTTTGGAGATATTATTAAAAGTTGTTGAGTTATTATGAAATATTTTAAGCCCTTTGCAATTTAATGTAGGAGGAACATGATAAGTTTTAATGAAACCACCAAATGTAACCGTTGATCTAGTTTTATGTATGGTGCACAAGTTTACGACTTGTGCATCTTAAATGCCACCACTTACCTTTACTTGCTACTATTAAAGATACTTAAAGTCTTATTTAACTAGAGAGTAGAGACCAATATTATTGTGCTTTCTGATTAAAAAATATATCACAACCGGAATAAAAAATATCTATTATTTTTTTATTTTAAAAATATTAAAAAAAATTCAAATATTAGTCATTTTTTTTAAAAAAATGAATAGGTCCTTTTAGTCTTAACTTTTTATAATAATGGATGTTTTTAATCCTTCTCAAGAAATTAATTGTTCTAAGTAGAAACTAAAAATGAAAATAATATTACATTTAAGCCTTATTTTCTAATTTTTTACTTGCAGGATTGCACTTCACTAATTATTAGTGAGATAAATATACAATCTTGGTTAAGACATTACAAGCAATAACTTGACATTGGCCTCTTCTTATCAAGTTCCATTTAGATAAAAATAAACTTGTGAAAACAGAAAAGTACACATTACTTGTGGAATAAACTTTGAGTTGTATCGAACAATAATAACAAAGCCAGCTGGTATCCTCGAATTCAATTATGTTGAGGAGATTTGACATTAAACTTGGACCATATGTACAAAGAGTCATTCTTTTCGCGACCCGGAGTCTCACACGCACCTCTCACATATCCAATTTACTTCTCTTACTATTTATGATGCGAGTGTGTAAATAGTAAAAATTAGAATAAAAATATGGATGTCAATGAATATCAGTGGACGCGGATAGTGTATTCATGTCCGCTCCGTTAGACAAATATAATATTTGTATCCGCTCCATATCTGTGTGAATATCCGTTAAGCGGATGATCCACGAATATTGAAGTATCCGTAGATATTAATAGATATTCATAGATGATATTTTTTATAAAAAAAAAACTAATTATTGAAAAAAAAATCTTAAAGACAAAACATTAACATATAATATTCATAAATTTTGCTCTTTTTTTTTTGGGTTCAATTGTAAGAATTTGAAAGTTTTTTTTTTCAAAAATTAAAATGGAAAGATAAAATATAAAAATAGAAATTTTTTATATAAGAAAATACTAGAATTTATATGTAAGTAAGGATATATAAGTAATTCTACTAATTATTTAGCGGTTATATATATCCGCGGGCGCAGATAGTCCTAAACTGACATTTATATCCATTAAATACGAATAATTGAAATATAAAATGGGATATGGAGTACTACTCAACCACAGCCGTGTTGTACTTATATTTCAATTTAAAAGCGGTTTCGTTCAAAACTATATTAAATAGTTCAATTTAAAATATGATTCACTCTAGTTTAATTTACAGTTTGGTTCAATTAACTATGTTTTTTAACACCCCTAATTGAAATAAACCGAAGGGACCAACTCCTAACTAGGCATGACAATTGAACACAGATCCACCTGCCCTCGCCCGGACCCGCACCGATTTTAGCGGGAAAAATCCATTCTTACTAGGTGCGGGGACGGGGAAAACCCGAATTTTAAATGCGGGTGCGGGGGCAGGGATGAGGTGTGCTTACACCCGCCCCTCCCCGTACTACTTAAATTAATTTACTACCATTATATTTAACTACATATTTAGTAGGTTATCTTTATTAACATAATAACCCAACATAAATAAAAAGAAATCAAACATATGCAAAATTGTGTTGCATAATTCTTATATTTTTTGTTGTTGAATTGCATTTTTTCACTTGTTTATTTTTTAAAAAAGTGCTTTAAAACAATTTTTTTTAAAATAAAAAATAAAATAAAATTAAAATGATAATTTTAACGGGTGGAGACGGATAGCAATTGCAATGCCCAACTTGGTTTGAGGGCGGGGTACGACTTTGGGAGGCGGGGGTGGTAAAACCCGCCCCATTGCCATGCCGACTCATACAAACTGATGCATAAGACTGGAATTGGGTATTAAAACCGTCATAAATGGACCTAAATCTTACACTTAGTTTTTTCGTTTTTTATTGGATGAACTATTTTGGATTCAACCGAATTAGTCTGATGCTTTATCCTTGTAGAAACTCCTGAAATATCCAAAAAAGTAAAAATAAAAAATAAAAAATAAAAAAATTGATTTGATAAGGGCAAGACTCAAATATGTTCCAAACCCACTGTTAATTTTTATATTGGCTACAATATCAACACTATAATTACTGGCCGCCAAACGGGCACGTTCCGTGCTCGTTTATATGATTCGTCTTTTCTATTCTACAGAAGTATATAAATTGTAAAATTATATTTGTTGTAATTGATTTTGTTATACAATAACTTGTTAAAAAAAAGAGTAAACTATAATTGGTGGTTACTTTTTTGTTGGTAGTTTTATTGAAGGGCAAAATAAGAATAATGAAAAAGTCATCCCAAATATTAGTATTTTTTTTATATATAATTGGTTACTTTTTTTGTTGGTAGTTTTTTTAAAGGTAAAATAGGAATAATGAAAAAGTTATCCAAAAATTTGTATCCAATGATAATGATTATTTCCATACGAAGAATTTCGTTACGAATAATGTTGCAAATCATATGTATTACTTTATTTCAATATATTTGCAATATTTTAATTAAACCCTAAATTGTAGATTATGTTGATTTTTTTTTTCTTCTTCTAATATGGCCTAAAAATAGATAATTCATGTGTAATGGAGCAAGAATTTGATTTAAACATAAAATTGGCTAGACCCGATGGAATCTCATCCAATCACCACCTCGTTTTTTAGCATATTAGGTGGGGCAGAAAACCCACTACTTTTTTGGAGTGGAAATGTCAACTGCTATCTATGTGTGAATCCTCATTTTCTTTTCTCGCCGCACAATACAGATGCAAGTGAATGAATGACTTCAAACAAAAATGCGCTACATCAATTATCAATTGCACATTTACACTAAGTTGTAGACCCTCCTAATCCTTTGATCCCTTTGGACCCAACTTCTTATAATCCTGCTGCATATCTTTGGTAAGTATTGATTTTCTTTCATTTATCATCAGCTTCGTTGTGTTTTGCTTTCTCTTGAGCTGTTTGAAACTTTTAATTGACTTATTTGAGTCTATCTACTGTTTAGCATAAACACTCGTGAGACTTATTTGAGAACTAGGAAGTTAGGTTAGCAGTTTTATAGATTGTGGTGGAGTGGGGAGGGGGAGCATCACCCAGATTGGATTGAATGTAACCAAATGTGCCGGTGAACAAGTCTTCAATCTCAAGTGTCTATTAAAACAGAATAACCGATTTAAAAACAACACTTTTTAAATCGGTTGAACAAAATAACCGATTTAAAAAGTGCATCACCGTGGGTAAATCAAAAAAATAAACTTTGCAGGGGGGTAACGCAAAATTCGCTTACTTTGCAGGGGGTAAAGACCTATTAAATTAATGATATTTTAAAGTCTTAATATTGAAATTATTTTAAAAAAATTATTTGAAATATGATACGTGAACTAAAATTTACTGTCAAAAAAAAAAGTGAGACTAAAATTTGAAGATTTTTTTTTTAAAGAGACTAAAAATGAAAGTTGATATATTTTAATAGACCAAAAATATATTCAACCATATATGATATAGATATTATTATTCATAGGTATTTTTGTATATGATATAAAAGTCAGGATCAAATGACACTAATATATCAAAAAAATGTATTTGACACCAAATCTGATCAATTCATTTCATTTAATCTAATGATTGAAAATTATTACCAAAATAATTAATGTGTACCAAATACACTCTATATCATCTAATTAAAACAAAAATAGTCTTTACAATCATAAATTCATAATAAAAAAGTTCCTTATTTATTTTTCCTCTTCTTGGTTAGATTATTTTTTATTTTTTTTGGTAGAGTTCTTCATACAATTATTATTAGGACAAACTCATTTTTTTTATACTACATAATTAAAAATCAATGCACTTTATTCTTATGGTTAATGGCTGTTGTAGTTACTTAGTTGCTTTCTCTCATGCCAATTATTTTTTTTATAACTAAATAATTGGAATAAAAAACACTTAACTGTTTTTTGGTAAAGAAGCTAATAAAAAACACTTAAATAATTTACTATAAGAAAATAAATTATTTTTAATCAAAAAGGAAAAAAGCATATTTTCGTGAGACAGAATTATGGTATGATTTGAACTTCCACTAGAAATTCTAAAATTTAAATTATATAAATAAAAAAAGTATGAGTTTGTCATTCTAATTAGCTAATAAAAAAATTGGGGAAACAAATATGGAATTAGTAATTATGAATTTATGAAGATAAAGATTTGTTTTAATTAAGTGATAATAGAGATTTTTTTTTTTTAAGTGATAATAGAGAGTATTTGATGTATGTATATTAATTAGCTTAGTGATAGTTTTAAACTCTTGGATTAAATGAAATGAGTGGATTAGATTTAGTGTTAAATAAATTTTGACACATTGATCTCATTTAATCCTAATTCGATCTATACATTTGTCTGATAGATATTATTTTCAATGATAAGTACATTACACTCCTTTATATTTGTTATCGATAAATATATTATTAGAGGAGTGTAATTAGACATGGCAATAAAACCCATACTTATGGTATTTGCTCAAATCATACTCGCTTTGACGGGGAAAATTCGAGTTGACTGATTTTGGGTTCGGGTTTAGATTTTTCCCGATTTCAAAAGACGGGGTTTGGGCGGGTAATGGAGACATTGATACCCACCCTGAACCCGTTCCCGAACCCGCCCCGCGTATATTTTAATTAGATTTTACCTCTTTGAAATTAGAAACTCTTAAACAATCTTTTTAAATTATATTTTATGATTATTTTTTATTTTTTATTTGAGTATTAAATAATCCATTTTTGTCTATTTCTTTTCTTTGTTTAAAAAAATGTCGTTGAAACAAAACAATTTTAGACTTTTAACTTCTTTTTTTTTAATAAAAAGGACACTAAAATGCAATCCAAATTCATGTGGGAAGAGGCGTAACGGGGATACCCGAACCCCGTCGGGATACCCGATCCCTGTTGAGTTTGGTGTTATACTTTTTATACCCGCTTAAAATTGAAATGTGTTTAGGAAAACCCGAATTATATGGATTTGGATTTGAGGAGGGAAAAGCTCGTCCCCGCCCCGCCACTTTGCCATGCCTAAGCGGACTATAGTCTAGATATGATCTATAAAGTTCAGGTTTATACCCCTTAAAATGTTGGTGGTATTTATCAAACAATCAATAAATATAAGCCGCGTGAATATATATACATATGGTACTAGTTACAAATTTACTTATTATGTACCCCTCCGTCCCTATTTATAAGAGCTAGTTTGACAAAATGCAGGTATTAAGAAAGTGAATTTTAGTATTAAATTGATTGACAAATTATATTGATTTTACATATTTACCCTTACCATTAATTGTAGTGTTTTCTATCAAACAAGAGAGAATTTAATACTCCCTCCGTTCCTTTTTATAAGGAACAATTTGGAAAAAACACACAAACCAAGAAATTTTTTTTTTTTTATTAATTATTCTAAAATTTTATAATATATTCCAAAACTAACCTTGGTGTAATTAATGCATAATATTGTAATAGATAAAGGGTATAAAAGTAATTGTTTAATCAATAAAACATGAATTTAATGATTGTTTCTTATAAAAAGGAACAATTTTTTTCTTCCAAATTGTTCCTTATACAAAGGAACGGAGGGAGTATATATGAATGTATTAAATATTTTCTTATCGAACAAAGTGAATAATTCAATTGATTTAAGTTAAAAGTGTTAAACGTGTTTAAGGTTCAAAATTCAAGTATCGTCCAAAGTGAGTTTGGGTCTGCTCCAGTGCTGGTATGCTCTAGTTTTCCGGTCTCTATGACAGATGAATGACACGTGGACTAAATAACAATCAAAGAATATTAACATGAAGAAGCAATTACTTTGATGGTTTTGAAAAAAAATTATTTTGATTATATGAAAAAATTGTGAATCTAATAATTAAATAGAAAACAAAAAAGAATAATGAAGAATGGTCCAACCAAGGCTTTCTTTAAAAGGTAATGCTAAACGTTGTATGTGATTCACTTGTTAAGCATGTTAAAAAAGAAAATAAAAAATAAAAATAATAGTAATAAGATAATATTTTACACTTTCAAAATAATGAATGCACAATATCCACAAAAAAATTTACATAATAAATTAATTAATGAATGCATCGGGTCCACTGTTTAACGTTTTATTCTCTAAATATAGTGTGATATTCCCGCGACAACACAAAAAAGTAGTATTACTAGTTACTAGTAACTGGTGGCAGTAGACTAGTACTTAATGAGTAGTGACAAATAAACTTTGAATTGAAAGCGATGGAGTTTGAGTTTCCACAGTAGTAAGTACACACATTAACATTTTACTTTTTAGATTCATCAGTTATTGAATGAATTTAAAAAATAAAAAATTGTTTATATATGAGACCTGAGAAGTAGCTCCTTCCTGGTCCTCCATTTCCAAAGCCATTAATTCCATCATTATTACTCTACTCCACACTAATTATAGGTGCTGCTTACTTAATTACTATTCAAATTTATCTACAACTTCATTTCAAAAACTAATATATCTAGTTTAAATATAGACTAGATATATTACTTCTCTAATGAACCTAAAAAGTAACTTTGGAGTAGTTTGACTACTGCACGTATGCCAATTCACGATTTTGATCACTAATATTTTTAATTCTCTATTAGTAAAAATTATAAAAATTGAATATTTTAAAAATACTCATCAAAACAAATCAAACAAGATCTTATATGTTTATATTTATATCTATATATTATTAAAAAAATATGGTCAAAATATGATAAGTGAAATGTATCATTTAATTAAAATAACTCTAATAAAATGAGACGGAGATAGTATATATCTATCACTTAATTGATTCCAAATCTCAAACTTAGTTTAAGACATAATATTATTACATTCATTCAGCCAAAACGGGTCTCCCTCTTTGGTTACTTGGATTGGGTCCGGACCTCTTGTGGGCCGATATGAATCGCCTCCTCTCATTTCTCTTTCATCAGGTCCGTATGTATATTTTAATTTCATCCTAATATTGTAGCTCTTGTTGAAATTATAATACTTCATTATGATTTATGTTGTGATTTTGATCAATATTATTTGCAACTTTTGTTTTTTCTCTCGAGTAACTATAGAATTTATTGGTAATGATATATATAAATATATATATAAATGTAAAAAATATTCATACATACATAATACTAGTATAGTAGTTTTTGAATTTTTGTTCGCTGATATGATAGGGAGTGTTGGATGAGCAATTCTTGCAGCTCCAGCAGCTACAAGATGAAACCGCACCAAACTTTGTCTCTGAGGTTGTCAACATATATTTTCACGAATCCGAGAAGCTTCTACGGAATCTAAGAGCATTGCTGTAAGTAATAATGTGAAGTTTTTTAATGTAATAATTTTTGGAATTAATGTGAAATAATAATAATAATAATAATAATAATAATAATGTGGTGCACTGACTGCAGGATGGAGAGGGAATTTATGGACTATAAGAAAATAGGGATTGATTTGAATCAGTTTATGGGAAGTAGTTCAAGCATTGGTGCAAAGAGAGTCACTAATGTTTGTGTTGCCTTTCGTGTCGCTACTCAGCAGAACAACCGTGCCGGGTGGGTGTTTTTTTTTTACTCCCTCTATATTCGTGTATCATTTTTTACTCTATCCAATATCCATTATTCACTGCACTTATTAGGGCCAAATCTACCCCCACTTTATTTAATGAGTCATGTTAATTTGTGCACCAAAGACATATGATAAACTATCTAAAAGTAAAAAGTTAGCATTCAATGATGTAAAATATTTAATATTTTGAAAGTAAAATGCACAAATTTCAATTTATATTTTACTAACATCCTTAGCATGTGCCCTTGTACAAATTAATATTTTCCTTATATAATTTGTTATATCTATTAAATAGTTCTTTTTAAATAAATAATTTTTTTAGATAGAAAGTTTAAAAAACGCCTCTAGAACACTCGTTAGCAAGACTCAACTTTTTATATACTCCAAATAAATTTCACTGCACTTGGATATTTTACTCTAGTAATTAATGCAATTTAACCCCAAATAAAAATTTTTTATTAAAAATTAATAGAAATCAGAAAGACAAAAAATTATTACTTAATAGGATAAATTGTTTCTTCTTATTTTGATTTTATTTATTTTTTATTTTTTTAAAAAAAAATATTAAATTAAGAAACAATATATAGTTATCTACACCGGAAGTTTTGACATTTTTCGTCTCTATAATTACTACGCTGGAAGTTTTGCCAACCATAGAATAGTACTCATTCCGGCCTTAATTATAAGCAAATTTCCACTTTTTAGATTCATTGGATATATGATGTATCTAGTCTATAATTAAGGCTAAATACATTAGTTATCCAATGAATCTAAAAAATGAAAATTTGTTTATAATTAAGGCCGGATGGAGTAACTACATTGGAATATATATTATTTTTTTTTGGTAAATGCTAGCGAGTATTTCAAAAGTATTTTTTAAAACTTTAAATAGTACTCCCTCCGTCCCAAGTTATAAACAAAAAAAGCCCATTTTTTTGTCCCAAATTATAAGAAAAAAAAGTAACTTTTCTCTTTTTTATGAATTATTTTCACTTATTCCTATAAAATTTGTTTTCTCTCTCATTTTCTCTATAACTAATGACAAATGAAATATAGTTATACATCTTTCTATGAAACTTTTTTTAAGGAAAAGTCAAAGAGACATACTTTAACTTATTTATGATTTAATTTTCTTAATAAGTGTGAAATATTTTTTTTTGCTTATAAATTGGGACGGAGGGAGTACGTTTGTTATAAAAGTTTTGTGTGAATGCGTAAAGTTAATGCATTGGAAATAATACTCCCTCCGTCTTTGAATATAAGCAAAAAAATCATTTTTTGATGTCCCAAAATATAAGCAAAATACAACATTTTTAATCCTAAAGTTACAAAATTACCCTTAGTCATAATTCACCACTTTTTCATATTAAGTTTTGTGCATGACACCATTTTCAATTGTATTGTTAGTTAACTTCTTTCAAAATGACTTTTTAGCTTCCATCATTGAGTAAGCTGATTTTTTCCAGTAACTAGGAGTTTCATAGTTTGGTTTGTTTTCATTATGACAAGGGTAATGTAGGAAATTCAATTGTTTGTTTTGGTAAAATTTAAAGTTTCTTAATAAGCGTGAATTCATTTTTTTTTGCTTACATATCGGGACAGAGGGAGTACTCTCTCTAGTCATAATTATAAGAAAACATTCACATTTTAGATACACTCAAAATTTGATGTATCTCGACAATAATATAGACTAGATACATCAAACATTCAATATATTTAAAAAGTGAATTTATTCTTATAATTAGGACCAGAGAGAGTATTATTTAAGTTTTTTAATATTTTTTTTTTAAAAATAAAATACTTAAAGAATACTTCGGGAATATTCATTAGCAAATCTTTTTTTTATTTGGTCACCTAGTTAAATTTGGACTAGTATTGATAATTATGGCGGTGGAAAATATATTGTACTCCTCCGGCCTTAATTATTAGTAAATATTACTCTTTAGATACATTGAATAACTAATTTATCTAGTCCATTTTTTAGACTAGATACATTAGTTATTCAATGTATCTAAAAAGTGACATTTATTTATAATTAAGGTCGGAGTGAGTATTTTTTCTTGTAACAAACTGTTGTGTAATCTGTTCCAAACCAACCAATTGCAGATGCTTCAGAGCATTGGAAATGCTGGAACATGAATACTGCTATCTCAAGAACAAATTGCACGAACTATTTCAAGTAAAGTTGCACTGGTCCTAATTAAATAAGCTAGCTAGCACTAGCACCCTATATTCGTATTAGAGATTAATTTTGAGTTTTTGACTGATAAATGTTTACACAGTCAACCATAAATTTTCATTTTTATGACTTTTAGATTACTCCTATACTCGTTTCGGTTACTATTATAAATAAAAAAGGAGTATTTTTTAAATTCATTGAAAAAATAATGTATCTAATCGATATTATTGACCAGATATATTACTTTTTCAATAAACTTAAAAAATGTTTTGATAGACAAGTTATACTCCTATTAATTATGCGGGTCAATTTATGAGACATCATCTCATTATATTTATGTTTGAGCAGATTGAACAGCAACGTGCTTTGGCAGCTGGAGTGAGGCATCCAGTGCAGAATTAATGAATAAAACAAAATTAAGGAAATGGTGATTAGATAGATATGTGTTAGGAAATTCTTTTCTACTGTACTTTGCATGTTTATCTTTATGTAAAAGGCTAAGGGTGCGTCTTTTTTGTTTTAGAGAAACCTAGCTAAACACACCTTTTGTACTTTTGGTTAGTTGTGTGGGGAATAGAAATTAAAGAAAGGGGGGCTCACTAGATTTTGGATTCTCTTATTTATTTGATGGAATCATGATCTTATGCTTTCATGTAACTTTTTTGAGTTAAAGTGGATAAAATCTACTGAAACTTGCTAGATTCTAAAGTTTATATTCATAGAAATTTTGCTGCATTTGTATTTTATAGTTCTATAGGGAAATTCTACCCTTAACTATTTGTTTTGTGTGAATAAGGACAATTAAATAAGATGGCTAGGCAAAATTTACGCATTAAATATGGAGTAGTGGAAAATTGCTGGTTTTTGACCCCTACCCAGTTCATTAATTAAATGTCTCAATAATCTTAAGGTAATACGTTAACTAATGCCCCACCTAGTTAATGATATCAAAAGGAGAAAATTCAACATAGAAAACAACACTTTTAACATTTTTTAGATGTTGACCGTACAATTTCAAGAAATTTTTACCATATTTATTTTCTTAACTAGGGTCCCAAAACACTAGTTAGCATTTTTCTTATCTCGATTATATTATATACAAACAAAATAGTCAAAACAAAATATAACTTATAATTTTTCTTCAATGTGATCTCCAACGAACTCCAAATCCAATTACGTAGTAATCTTTTATTTCATTTTCATTCAAAATCTCTTGATTTAAATTGTCTGATCTCAATACGACAAATATCAATGTTCTTAATACATGAATTCGACATTAACCGATTGCCGAGGAACAAACAAGTGCAGTGCTTTCCCTACTATAGAGATACTTTGCAATGCTTTTTCTATGTAAGAGAAGAGAGTCAGAGTACCCTACTTACAATGTGTGTCTTGTCAATCAAATCAATTGAGCAATATTTCATCAGGTGTGTTTAATGTATGTGTGAGAATATGCAAAAGGGACCATATGGAAGGAGAGAATCCTCTTGCTTTTTAATTTCTCTAGTAAATGGAGAAGATTTACAAGTACCAAACAATTAAGGCAACATTTTTATTCCAACAGTTCCCAAAGATCTGCATCTGCTTCTTTCTACCAAGCAATTTGATAGTATATAATGTCACTATAGAGAGAATCTAGCTATCTACATATATCGGTCAAAAGTTCAATGTGACCCACACCCACCACACTGCATTGTCTGTGTATGACATCTTCAAAATTTAAAACTATGAATGAATGAATTAATCAAGCTAGCTTAGCTTTTGAATTGTACTTGCCTCGGCTGAGTAAGGCAAGATTGATCCAGCGGTTCAATGAGTATATAGCATATATGATTGACAGCTACTTAATGCAAGTTGATGAGTGTTAGCTTCCGGATTTCATGCCGGAAGAATTTTATGCCGATTGGCGAAGCACTAGATTGCACTCTTTTATTTGAGATTGGACGGTATTGATGTTACACACGGTTTTATACATTAAAACAATCTAAGTCGTCGATTTTAAATCTGATGGCCTAGATCAGTTACTACGTGACATAGTAATTGTAGAAAATTTTATTACATAAAATAATTTATATCTCTTCAACATGATTAGTCGGACGAGTTTTAACTAATGATAAACACGAGGAAAAAAGATTCCTCCAAGTGTAATATTCACTACCTAGAAGGAGAGTAATGTGCATGTGCACCATTTTAAACATCATCTCTCATTTTATTTTAAATTTTAAATAAAGAGTTTAGATTACACTGGAAAAAAATTTATATGAGAAAGGATCCACTCGTAAATGTACATGAGTTTATGTAAAATCAGACAATACTTCATAAAAGTGGTTTTGGAATTTTATAACCATCGGTCAGAATTCAACCATTTTGCCTATGAAATAGTAATATTTCAATAAAAATGGTATTCATGTTAAGTTCAATAGTTAGATAACATCACACGGCATGATAAATAAATATCTGACAATTTAACCATAAGTCATGTTTATGCACGATGCATAAATACGTCAGATTGTTCAGCGCACACTCCAGATTTCTAGCGTATCCCCCAGATTGTTTAGCGTACCCCCTAGATTTTTAGGGGGTGTGCTAGAAATATGGGGGGATGAGCTAGAAATTTGAGGGTGTGCTAAGTAATCTGAGGGGTGCATTAATCAATTTTCGCTATTTTATGCACCATAACCACTCGGTCCACTCCCTTTGGATACATTATTGTCACATTTCTTGAAACGAAATTGATTGTTATAAATTTGTTTGGCCAAAATTTAGGGTACCTTTTTATTTCCCAATTTTTAAAGTAACTTTTTGGTTTTATCCCTAGAGACGCATGATTATGTGGAGTATACATCGACTAACATATTTTCAATTAGCATGTTATATTGTCTAACAATTAAACTTAATATGTAAGAACTGTTTAGATTGATATGTTAGAATTCTCAAGATAAAATTGCTCATTCTTAAAAGGTAGAAGCGAAATTAACCGATAATTAAAAATTTGAGGAATGAAATTGCCTATTCACTTATCTTCTTTTGTGCCTTAACCAAACTGAATAGTTATGGACTTGAGTTCACAAGATGACATAGTAATTGATTTCAGTAACGTAGTCAATTTAAAATTGATTTCAACTCTATATATCGTCACACATATTATTTCATTAAGCTGAGCAATTAAGATGGGTGGGTCTCTTCACATTGTAAATACTAGCCTAACTATACATGAATCATCACATGGAACAACAATATCAAATATTTGACAAAACACAATCATGTAGACAGAAACACTATGCAATATTTTAATTTAAGTCAAGGCACATTCACTCACTTAATACATTTGTTTTGATGTGGCAACTCACGTTGATGTTGTTGACCAAAGTACAGAAAATTCAATCCAAAAAGCAGGACCTAATTTGGTGTGTGGTCAGTGCATATATTAAGAACAACACACTGATCAATTGAATCTGCAATGCATGGCAGATGGATATATGAAGAAGCGCCCGACTGAAATCAAACTACTGTGTCTTGTCTAGTTCATGTACAGTTCATATTCCCCAGTTACTCTCTCAACTTATTTTTGTTATTAATTAATCATACTAGTTATGTGGGTCTTTAAAGATGATAATTTAAAGTTCGATTATGAATTAAGTAAAGTTTTGTCAAAATTTGTTTCTACTAGAACTCGATTTTACATTCTTCTGATCGAACAATTCATTTTAGAAAAAATTCATTAACTAGTTGAACTAGATATGTTTGTTTTATTATCTAAATAATAAATGGTTAAATATATTTTTAGCTCATAAAAAATTACATTTTTTAAGTTTTGTCCATATTAAATTTTAGGAAAAATGCTTCTATAGGTTCTTTATCACGTTTGTAACATATAGACCGTTAACCTTTTAAATTTTAAGTTTGTAACAGATAGATCATATAAGTTTTTTAAGAAACAAATAGATTCCTTAAGTTTGTAATTTGTAACAAATAGATCATTTAAGTTTATAATTTGTAACATTTAAGTCCTATTTTTTAAAGTCCTATCTATCACAAACATAAAAAGGAGGTTAACAATTCTTTTTTTAAGTAAAACAGATTAAATAGTTATTTATATTACCACAATAGAGAATATCAATCACACAAATTAAATGGAACGTACCATTTTGACCGCTAGTTTATTACAAACATAAAATTTAAAGGACTTGTAGATACATTTTATTTAAATTTTAAATGTAATTTTAGTTTTCTATAATATTACAGTTTATAAAAATGTAAATAGAGAATAAAAGTAAATAATAATTCTCATATAAACAATGAAATAGAGCAAAAGAGAGGTATTTTAAAATACCTCATTTATTCTGATATCATCATCATAATCATCATCACCACCATCCTCCACCACAACAAATGCCAGGATTCGAACCTGTGTCAGGCAGGTTATATGCTAAAGCATTTACCAAACAGACCAAGTGAACCAGCGACTTACTTTGCTTATTTTAATTTTAAATAGCGACTTACTTTGCTCATTGTGACCCACATAAAATACAGTACATGTTATTTTGGGCTTAAGTGAAAATGGCCCCAGACTCAAAGAAAATCGACAAATTAGCCAAAGATGACTCATATATTATTAAAAAATATTTGGGACAATAACAAATTTAATGAATTTCATTGATCAAATACTAGATAGAGGAGTCAACTCAAAAATACTTCCTCCGATTATATTTATAAGCAAAAAAAACTTCAAATTTTATTCATTATTATAAACAAAAGTGAACTACTTTTAAATTAATTAATACTGTTATTTCTAATATACTCTTATTTTTCAAAATGTGCATGTGATTTCCAAAAAAAATAAGACTTATTTCTAGTAAATTTATTCATATTTTATGTTCTCTCTGTCCCTATTTATAAGAGCTAGTTTGACAAAACACGCGTATTAAGAAAATGAGTTTTAATTTTAAATTGATTGACAAATTATATTGATTTTATATGTTTACGCTTATAATTAATTGCAGTGTTTTGTATCAAACAAAAGAGAATTTAATGCTATTAAAAAATCATGCAAAGTAAATAAAGGTAAGTTTGAAAAAAAACAATTGATGTTATCGATAATTATAAAATTATCTTATAAAAAATGACAATTTTTTTTATCAAACTAGCTCTTATAAAAAGAGACGGAGGGAGTATTAAGGGTCATGTTAAGACCCATAAACATAGTAACTTGGCATTTAATAATATATGATATTTAATGTTTAGAAAGTTGAATACACATTTAATAAAATTTGATATAAATTTTTTTTTTTTCAAAACGACTTATATTTTAGTACAAAAAGAAATACTTAATATGAGGAATTAAACTACTAAGTTAAGATGATTCCGCACTAAAGCTCCTAGACAAAATTGCACAACAACAATTTAAAAATCACTTTCAAAAGTAACATGAAAAAGACCAATTTTGAATCATTTTGCATATAACTTGTTTTAATGTTATAGTCTCTCTTCCAATTGTATTGAACCTCTCATAGATAAGATTAGATCCAGCAAAAATAAATCTACCACGATGATTGCGTAAGCACCTCCTCCAAACTGTTACACCAAACATTGTCATAGAACTTGCATCAACATTCCAAGACCAAATTTCATTTCATTACAATGATTCATTTCATTTGAATTTATTTCTACTTCTCCATCAAACCAAATTTAGACTCGATCTAATACTACTTGTTGGAGTGTTTCTTATTGCTCACTTACTCCTTATAGTGCTCTTCTAACACAAGTAGTTGGGAGACTCAAATAATATGGCATCTCAAAAATAAGAAGATTTTGATGTATAAAAGGAATGTGTACGACATGAAGGTACCCTACAAAATGAAAATTATTGCATTTCTTGAGGCCCAACACATGTAAGCCCATTCTCAACCACCCCACTTGTAGTTTGGTATTCACACAATTTTTGCTCACTCACATTCAACTAATGTAATGCCTTTTGAAATGGAGAAATAATTTGTCCACAATGAAATTTCTAGCCGTTGATTACTTGCCACAAAGTGAGACTTTGGATGCTATACTATTATTCACAAAAGGTCTTGATCACATTTATTAGACAATAGATTTTTGCCAAAAGTATCAACTAGCATATGCATGAGATAGTCTTGTGTTTCTCCAAACAAAGTATTATTCTATGTAGTACACGCAAATGAATTCAATCTCACACTATACGCATGAAAGTGACCTAGGAGCATATGGACCTTTTATTGTTGGCATATATATTAATTAATAAGTGTTTATGTTTAGCTAAACTAAAAGGTATTTTGTTATGAATTTGAATATTTATTACTTGACTAATGTGTTTATTCAAGTGCTATGAAGTTTACTTTCCCTGTCCTAAAAAAATATATATAGAAAGAAAGAAAAGAAGTTTACTTGTACAAAAAAAAAACATCTATATTCCATACAATTCTATGATTAAAATTAGGTTTAAAAACATTTAAATGTTACTCCTTAGAAGAATTTTGTTAATCATATTTATCTCTTGAAGAAAGATTATTAAGAAAAAAAATGTAGCATAGAAAAGGATCATAGGAGAAAGAGATTACTTGTTAACCATGTTTTGTGGCCGATGATTTAGGACGGTGCAGGTCCACCACACAACCACCAAATATAGCTATGCTATATTTTGATTTTGACTATGTGAAATTGAAATATGGTCCCTTTGGTCAAAAAATAAATTAAAATTGAATATAGTCCATATATATAAGCTCGATTAAATTATAGTTTAATAGATTAGCTTTGAATTTGAAGTTTTGAGTTGGATTTGATTATGACAAGCATGGGTGGTGGTGTCTTTTGGACTTTAGAAAGAAAGGCTGGCATTGTCACTCCCATACATTTGGACCCATTTTGTATATGGTATCCAAAGAGGTATTTGTTCCCTCTTCCACTCCCCATTCTATATTAATATCTACATTTTTCATTTATCTCCACATTAAGTGGATATATACCGTTGAACTTCAAGTTCTAGGGACATTATTTGGGAGGATATTGGGTTAGAATTTACAATTCCTTATTTTATTTTATGTAATGTGTATGTTTAGTCGCTAAATTATTTGACCAAAATAAAAACTGGTTAATTGATGTGGTAGTTATCTCGAATCGAAAGCTTTACTTTCGTGGTACATATTTATAGTTGTTCATTATTTTTAGTAGATTTTATTTATTAACCACAACGTAAGATTTTTCACCCTAACAGGTCTTATAAATATTTTTTTGCAATTTAGTTTATCCAAGATTATTAATGGAGTTAATTCTCGAATTGACAGTGAGGCATCCAAGTTTTTAATAGAATTTACTTACTATACAATGTCACAAACAAATTTAAATATACATCATAATTTTAATTTGATGTTATGTCATAACATTTTGTAAATATCTAAACCAATTTTTACGTTTACATATATAGATAAATGATTGAAGGATTGTGTAAATCTTGTGATAATAGTTTAATATTAGGTTAATTAACATTCATTAATTTTGTGCAAGACTTGTGTTTTCTCAATTTAAATAGCTAAGTGGTCTTAAAAGGTTAACTAGAAGTCCTAATCACCCGGACTGTGAAGATTCTATTCTAATTTAGGTAAGATTAAGATTGATTTCTTGTTTTGGTAAGTGGCAAAACAACCTTTACCTAATATATACTTACCTAACATTATTTTAACAATTATTGGGACCCAAATTTTGACTAAAGGTGCGTGAAATTTAAATATATAATAACCTCTCATTATTTGTAAGAAATTGATATTTTTGAGAGAAAAATAAAGAAGAAGAAGATATTTTTGTAATCTAGGATTTTTCTAAAATGTAACTATTCATATTCCTATGGGGTGCTTTTGATTTCAAGTTTCTCAAAAATGAATAAAACCAAATTCAACCGCACCACCTTTCTTGGGAAAAAAAATATATAGCAATTATGTTGTGGACATTTTACAATCTTGATGAATGATGGATCTTTCGAAGATAGAATAGGAATGATGGAACGGTCATTGATAAACAAAAAGAAGAGATTTCATTTAACTTTTTTAATTGAAATTCTCTGTCCCTAATTTGTTTTGGTTATACAATGTTTCTTAAGCCGAACACAAAGTAAAAATAAAACTCGGCTTTAAATGGACCCCGCAAGTGAATGTGAGATTAATTTTCTTAGATTAGTCAGTCCTTAATTTCAATACTGAATTTTCAAAAAAATTACAATATTTCTTAAGATTTGTTTGTATCTTGGTTCCATCGATATGTCTCTAACATAGACAATGGTGAAGTTATATGACACTTTAATTCTTAAAAGAGAGTTTTGTTAAAAATAAAAATTGTCAAAAACAATACTCAAAATCAAAATACGTTTTTTTTAGATTTAGTCTCCTCATAAAAAATAGTTAATTTCTTCTCTGGGCTTAAACTTTGTTATAATTCTCTTTTATGACACAACTTGTGCCATATATGATTGATTTATTGTGTTTGTATTCATTTGGCTCACCAAAAGAAATACTATTTTTGGCGGAATTTTATCTTATAAAAGTGGTAAAATCTGCCAATAATTTTAAATTTATTGGTGGAATTAATTTGTCAATAAATTATACGCCAATAAGTTGTTATTGTGCCAACTTTAAAATTAGAAGTTTTCTCCAAAATGTTTTATATGACCGTGCCACAACATGAGTATTTTCATTTCATAGGAGTGTCAAAAACAAACTCTCTACTACACACTTACAAAGTTAAAATTATGCGGCTTGTGGCATTTTGTGGTCATATATCTCCTGCTTTTCAATAACCCATGAGGATAATGGGTCCTTAATAATAAGGGCGTATCTTCTGAAGATAGGCATCTTCATATGAAATTCATTTATACGTAGATGTATACAATATCTACTCATGAATCATCATTAGAAAAACATGGTCAATTACTGTATTTTTTTTTTTGGTATAAACTAATGTACCATATTTTTTTGTCAAGAATAATGTATCTTTTAATATTACTTAATAATGATTTATTTGATTTGATTCCCTCATATATATTTTTTTATTATAACCAAATATTATTCCTTACGAGCCTTTTTGACAAATTATTCTTCTCTCTATCTAAAATTGTAAAATCCCCATTTTCTTCTAAAAACACTCTACGCTGAATTATTTAAAATTTAAACCTCATTAACTTAGAATCCATTTTCTAAACATCACATTTCATCTAAAATAAATAATTCTAATTATTATTTTTTTCTTTGATAATTACGATGATTCATTCCGTACACCTAAAAATGCACATCGCTTGAAAATTAAAACTAAGTGTAATTTATATATAACACTAACACTCTTCAACCGGTCGGGACATTTTTTGACAAAAGATAAGATTATGAGGGTTCACGCGCTCAACCCAAAGCTGACAATACCTCGAAACATGGTGTGGAGTACTCGAGGATAAAATTATGGGAACATAGGCTTGAAGGAGTGGGGAGACGCTACATTTTAACTCCTTAACCTCAATTGGGGTCAACTATTCTAATACACCTAAAAGTTCCACAACGTAGGAATCAAGGCTGCCATGAATTTATATACACCTACACTCACCAACCCACCGAAGCTTCTTTTACAAAAGACAAAACCATCATAGCTCACGCGCGATCTGAAGTGAACATTAATACCTCATAACATAACATAATGTGGTGCATGTATTTAGATAGTATTTAAAAGGGAAAAAAATATAAAATCTATGTTTGTAAAAAAAATGTTCGTGTTATAAGATTAATGTATCCTTTTAACTTACATATTTTTAAGTATATCTTCTCTCTAACTTGTCTAAATTCTCAATGTTTTAAATAGAAAATTGGATTTTAAAACTGCTAACATTGTATTTTCTTACACATCCATCTAATTAAAAAAGTTCTACTTATCCTCATGCTGAAATAAAAGAAGAAAATATATAAAAAATATAGATTTTTATTTTGAAAAATAAAAAAATTATAGATTAAATATGACAAAGTACAAACAACAAATGAAGTCTAATATAAAATTTTGTTTTTGTTTCCACCATGTTGAAACCATAATAATTAAAAAAACTTATTTCAAAAACAAATTCACGTGTTTCGCTCTATAAAAGATAATACTGAGATTTAATAAATAAAAAATTGACGCAATAGATTTAATAAATATAAATAACATATCTTTCAAAAAAATAAATATAAATAACAAAGGAGAAAAATAATGATGGACACACAAATCATTAAGACATGCTATCACAATGTGACAACATGTGATAGATATTTGGTTCCCACAAGCTTTTGATTATTGTTCAATATTTGAATATGCATTTTTTTTTTCTTCTTAATAACTAAGCGCAACTTCCATATAAAAATAGATTTTCAGTTTTTTTATAGTAAAAAAAATATATATATATTTTTCTTAATAACTAACCACGACAAAAAGAGAAAGTTACGTAGTTATCAATTAACAAAGTCCAATAAAAAAGGAGATTAAGTAGTTATTTATATTTGCACAATACAGAATATCGATCATACAAAAAAAAAAAAGAATATCGATTACACAAACGTTTGGCAGCTAGTATGCATAAAAAACATGTTAAAAAAATATTAATCTCTTAAATAGATTTTGGTTATTTACAAAATTAACGTCTGCAATTATACAAGATAAATTTTGTTTTGAAAAAACAAACAAACATCTTCTATTTTTTTTGAAGGACAAACATCTTCTTTTATATAAACAAACAACCTTTTTTCAGTTTGGTTGAAAAAAGTTGGGAAGGAATAGTTATTATATCGATCAACTATAAACAAAGTCAATTTTTTATCACTGGGTCGATACCTCTTGCACATTAAACAAAATATATTTATGGTATATACTAACATAAACACTTTGAAAATATATTTTATTATATATTATATAATATATGTGCTAATTTTTTTTGGTCGTCTTATATGTTCTAATTTAATTCTTATTTTATTTTTAAAACTATATGTTACTATTATGTGAGTTTAATTTCCAGTGGATTACCACTTCAACTAAAACCAAAAAAAAATAATTCAATTTTAATGTTGAGACAATCTATGTTTTTTTCTTTTACAATTTGATAATCTATGTGTTTTAAAATAACAAAAATTCTAGGGCATATGTCAACGAGTCTAATATAAAAACTAGTAATAGATAGGACGGGTCCTAAATATCATTCTTTATAAATTTATTTTACACTTTACATTTATTCTACATTGGAATTTGGGTTTTAATCAATAATACTTTTTTATAACACAAAAACATTTGAATGATAATGTATAATCTTTTCCAACTTAATCAAATGTCTTGGGTTTGAATGAACCATTGAGTATTGCCTCACGTTAAATCTTTTAAAGAAAATATTTGCCATCTATCGTGGTATTACAAATTGGGAAATTCTATGGTACATTGGAAAAATTTCAATGTACGGGTATATTAGATTATTAAATTACAGGATAAATGAATATTTTTTCAAAATAAATTATTTTTCTATCATCTAAAATATTATAATAATTAAATATTATTTATAAAAATTGTAAAAAACTGAAATTGATATTTTTTTTAATTTTTATCACCCATAATAGTCAATATTGATTTTTTTATGAAAAAAATGTAAAAACAATTAGTGTAAGGCTTATAAAACACTGAAATTATATATTTGTTTTATAAAATTATTATCTCTAAAATACAATAATCGATAAATAGTTTTTTTTTTATAAAATAATCGTTAATTTATTATTTAATTGATCTAATGTACTGGTACATTTAAATTTTTCACATATACCATAGAAGCTCTCTTACAAATTTAATCTAAACAGCTCCACGCGGAAAATATCTTATATATCTATACTAATATATAAAGGGGATACAAATTTTTGGGATGACTTTTTTGTTATTTCAATTTTACCCTTAAAAAATAACTTCCACATAAAAATAGATTTTCAGTTTTTTTTAGTAAATAATTTGTTTTTCTTCTTAATAACTAAGCACAACTTCCACATAAAAGTAGGTTTTCAGTTTTTTTATAGTAAAAAAAAATATATATCTTCTTAATAACTAACCACAAAAAAAAGGTTACGTAGTTATCAATTAACAAAATCCAATAAAAAGGGAAATTAAGTACTTATTTATATTTGCACAATACAAAATATCAATCGCACACGAAAAAAAAAAGAAAAAAGAATACGATTACACAAACGGGCACGGAACGGCGGCTAGGACTATATAAAATAATCTACCTTTACAATCCCAACCGAGCTAATTCAATATTCTTTTTCCAATTAGCATAAAAACACGTTTCTAATACGAAATCAGACAACCACTTTACAGCCAAAATAAAAAAGCAGAGCTCAAAAGTTGTTCTATATAAAGTGTGTCACACTATAACTTTCCTCCTCTCAATACCTTCCACTTATTTATCTTCCAATTCCAAAAAAAATTCACACATATACAATAACATAAATTTTGTTGTATAGTTTCTGAAGAAGAGAATGAATATGGATGAATTAGTTGTTCAAGATGAGTATGTATACAAAGAAGAAACTCTCTTAACAGTTCTAAAAACATCAAGGTTTTTCAGTGGTGATGGTTTTGTTGTGTATGATTGTATGGGACAACTTGTTTTCCGGTTTGACTCATATGGACCAATCACTCGTGATAAGGAAGAACTTGTTCTTATGAATACACATGGTCGTTCTCTTCTCACCTTACGCAAAAAGGTATGTACCCATCACCATAACCATTCTTTACTCTTTCTTCAGTTTCTTGTAATTGGGTTTTCCTCTGTTTTTGAGTTCACTCACTGATTCAGATTTCGTAGGTTGTTTATCTTTGTTAATTAACTTTGATTATTTACTTATGAATTAGTCTGTTTTTGGATCGGATATCAAATATGAAAACAAAAATTACATGTTCGACTATTCATGATCATTGATTTATGTGATTTATCCAAGAGTATTTAAATGAGATGGTGTGAATCTCTTCTAGTGTAACTAAGATCTCAAGTTCCGATTCTTGATTTGGGCACGTACCAGTGTTAAAATTCTTAGAGAAAGTGTGCAACCTATTTAAGTCTCACAAGGCTCGAGGGATTAGCATCAACAGTTGTGTGGAGAAAATATCTAATTTACGAAAAAATGATTTATGAGATATTAGTTTAAAATTAAATTCATATTTATTTTAAATGATAGGAAGATTGTGATTGAGAAGTAATATTTAAATATTTTTAGGTGTATATGAATTTAAGTGCTTAAAATTATTGGATATTTGAATTGAAGTTTGGAAAAGCCAAATTGATATTTAAATGAATTATATTTGTAAGTTAAGAATGCAAATGTATTCTTTCCTTTTAATTTCAATCTGAATTTTGAGAAAAAATTAGGCAAAATTTGGTTGACAATCGGATCCAACTAAAACGTTAATTTTCTTGTTGAACATTCAATTGAGAGCTCCTAATTCAAAATCAAACCTACCCTACCTTAATCACTCTGTTTCAAGGTTTTTTCACACTTTTGTCAAAAAAAAAAGTGGTTTCACACCAAAAAATGATTTAATGAGCAAGTAATAATTTTTATTTTTTGACAAAAAATTTTGAGTTATAAATTGTTATGAATTCTAACTAACCTCTTGTTCAATCCAACAATAATAAAAGTGGAGCAAAAGTTCAATAGCAACAATGATAATTCTAACAACCTTTAACTAAGTGTAAGCATATAACAATTAAACAAATAACAAGAAATGGTAAAAAGGAAACAAACACACGAGAGTTTTGTTACTTAGTTCGGTCGAATAATGATCCACGCTTGGGAAAGAGCAACTCTCTAATTTACTATTTTAAATTTGTTTACAAAAAATCAAATGAGTTACAAGAAAATAGCTCCACAAGTTTACCATTAACTATCCTAATCTCTAACCATTGTCCTCTCAATCTTTTCTCTTGAATAAGAGATTAAACAAAAGGTATCAAGTTAATGTTCATATCTATTTTCTCTATTTTTCCCTCTTCACTCAAGAACAAAGTTGAATATTAAAACTCACTCCCAAGATATTTTCCAGCCTTAAACCTACCTCAAAGAACCCCTAATGATTCCATCTCATTGCCTCTCTAATATTCTCCCAAACACACATCAGTCGAGAAAAATGACATATTTTTATATTGTGGCAGCCAAAAGCACCCACACGCGTCCACTAAGCGCCCCGCACGTGCATGATAGTAAAAAAAGTGTCCGCACAAGCCTGTAGCGCCCACGTGCAAACTACGTAATCTAATCCTAATAAATAATGAGTGATAAAAACACTCTCTTTTAAATATTATCTCTAATATTTATTCTCTAATTTTATGTAAGACGTATTTTTAAAAGAGTATTAGGTTAAGTATTTTAAAGAAAGTGTTTCTAACCGTCCTTTAAAAAAAATTAGACAATTATCATATACAAATTATAGAATATAACAATTTAAAATGATGCACACTATATTGGTTTTTGTTTTTAAGCACATTATATTGGTTTTGTTAAAACTGAAATAAGATAATTTAATTATTATTTGTAATTGACATGGATTGTTTGTTATTTTGTCAATCAGAAACCAAGTCTTCATCAAAGATGGGAAGGGTTCAAAGGAGAGAGAAAAGACGGTGATAAACCAATCTTCAATGTAAGAAGATCATCAATAATCGCACGGTCAAGAACAACCGTAACAGTGGAGGTACACGATAACCCAAATATGGAGTACCTCATCGAAGGGTGTTTCCCACAAAGATGCTGTAAGATTTTTAACGCTACAAAGAAATTAGTGGCTGAGATTCGTCGTAAGGTGGACCCCACCACTAGTGTCATGCTTGGAAAAGAAGTGTTCATGCTTTGTGTTCAACCTGATTTTGATGTGTCCTTTGCCATGGGATTAGTCTTAGTACTTGATCAGATCAATGGTGAGAATTTCTTTGATAATGGGACCACTGAGACCTCGGTGCACCCTACTACAGAAGATTGAGGAATTACTTCTAGCTTCTATTTTGAGATTTGTCGTTTTTCTATTTAATTTTTTTTTTCTCCATACAACACATCTTAATTTTCTTCTTTTTCTACTTCCATTATTGTATGAATGTTATTAATAAAATATTGGTGAATGGTGTACATTTATACCTTTGAAAATTCAAGCCATGATTCAAATAAATAAAATTGGTATGCCTATGTGCAACTTGCAAGTATTGTTTTTCAATCGTAGTTTTAATTTGATCTCTTTTTTGTTTGTTCACGGAGAATTTGTTTTCCATTTTAAATTTTTAAACTAAAAAAATGGTGGTGTAAAATGTTTTAAATAATGTAATATATGATTTAATGATGTACAATAATTACGCCTAACTATGAAATTACGAGAAAATCATTTTAAAAATTCCCTTTTAATTTGAAAAATTATTTACACTGTATGTAAATTAATTAGTGATAGGTAAACAATTATTTTATATGGATGATTATACTCATAATCACAAAAATATGAATGACTCTACATTATTATATCGTATGTTTATGATCTAAAACATTTAAAATCGTTACATTTTTAGATTATGGACCAAAACTAGGATATTTAAAAATTTGGGGACCATTTCATTGAATTGAATAGATGAAAATAGAGGACCAAGATAGTAATTGGACATTTTAATTTTTTAAATAAACAAATGTTAATAATTTTATATTATTATTATTTTTCTCATTCAACTCCTTATTAAACTTAATTTTGTAAAATTTTGCCCTTTATTTTTGCTTAATTGAAGATGAAGTGTCGAGTAGAAATTATTATGATGTAGTATTATTGGTTATTAATTAGTCTTTTTCTATTTTTGATGTAAAATCATAAGAAGTGTTTTCATATATTATTTACAGGTAGGAAATACAACAATTTGGATTGTTTCCCCTTTGAGCTGCCTGAGATGCATTCAATGTGGTGGTTTCTTTCTTGAAGATAATGAAATGTTTTTGATATTTATGTGTTTTAAAGTTAGTCAATGGGCTTCTACCAAAAAATAAATAAAGTTAGTCCGTGGGCATTTACATCTTCTCACACTCTTTTTAATTTTTTTCTTTAGTATTTTTTGAGTGACATGTCCAAACGATATAGTAATATAATTTTTTTTTAATATTATAAGAGTAAAGCAAAACTTTTTTTTTTGTAGGAACTAGAATGCAAATTCGCCTATATTACATGGGCGAAAAGCACATTTTATTAAAGATTGATTTTGATTATAAGTAACTGATTGTTACATTTTTTTAGTGTTAATAAATTAGGGAGGTTGTGTTAGAAAACAAATTAATGAGGAATAAAAATAAAATCAAAAGCTATATATATATATTGAGATATCTAACAATTTGATTTGGAATTTTCATACATTCAATGTGTTTAGAAAATTGTTACAGGGTTAAAATAATCATTAACTTAATTCTCTTGTATCTTCAACCTTTTGACTAATTACAATGCTATAAGAAGAAGAAGAATTGCGACGCAGCTTGAAGAAACCATCACGTATGAAGATCCAATACCCTGCAATTTATATTTGTTAGAAATCTTTAAGCATGACTATTAGAGATTTTTCATAATAATCGAACTATAGACTTCCCACTAAGAAGTACTTTATATGTATTTTTTCTTATTTGGATCGGAATGTTTTTGGATCCCGATCCTCTCAAGTCATCGGATGGTCATGTGCAATCTCAACCATTGATTACATTTATCACATACAGTCAAGTAGTCAAGACACTGAATAGTACTATTATCGACACATCAACAATTAATGTTACATTAAACTTTAAAAACGACGGTAAAAAAATAAAAGGAAGGATTGCATACCTTGAAGGAAAGTAAAGAGGAGGTTGCTGATGAAGGTCTAAGTCCAGTAAATCCAATATCATAAGCAATGCTTCCATCATGTTTAAACAATCCAAAGTTTCTTTCTGATGTTGGGCCAGGTTTCAAATTTTCATTAAACAAAGCAAATATATAAGCCCTCACCAACATTTTAGGCCTATGAGGTGTTCCTTTTCTCTTAAGTAATCTCTTTCTCATATTTTTATTATAAGTTTTTGCATTTTTCACAGTTGCTCCAGCTTCATTATCATCACCATGAGAAGCCCAACCAGTCTCACCAACAATCACTTCCATTTTATCAAATCCAACTTTTTCCAATGCAAAATAAGCAGCATCAATTTGAGCATCAAACATATTGTCATAATGTAGTTTTGACTTAGCATCATATATGCCAGGATTTTTTTTAAATAAGGCATAGTTTATGTCAATATGTGAAGGGTCATTTTTATATGCCAAAAAAGGGTATGCATTAATATAAAAAGGGGTTCCAATTTGTGAAAAAAATTGTAAAAGTGGTTTCATGTAAGGTAATATATCATCCCTAAATGTACATGAAGATGGAGGATATGAATTGGCAAAAACAGCCTCTGAATGTGGTGTTGAAACCTCAATTGCATGTGCTAGACCAAGTCTATCAAGGGAACTATAGATATTTTTCGACGCCGGAAGCAAAGCTTCCCAAACTCCAACATCTCCACTACCTAAAATTTCATTTCCAATAGAAATGCCAACTATTTTTGTTCCGGGAAGATATGGTTGAACATTATCTTTGATCCAATTCATCGCACGATCTTCGGCTACACCTATGTCCGTCAAAAGTTCATTAGGAAGACAAACTATAATTCCTATGCCAGATCCTTTGAAGGCACTTAGGACTTGAGGATTTACATCATAGATTCTTATGTTCTTGATCTTTGCAGCTTTGAGAAGTGTAACCACACTTTCAGGGGGTGGTAGATTATCAGATACTCTACCATAGTTTACTCCATATGTTCCAACAAATGCTTTGTTCCCTAAAACTGCACCATAGAAAATTTTGAAAGCTAGCTTAGAAAATTCATGTCATACAAAACAATGAATAAAAATGACACTAAATAATCTAACTAAAATATGACACTAAATCACCCCTTTATTTGAAAAAGCTATAACGTCAGACAATGTCTAAAAAGATGCTTGAAATTGAAAGTTCTAGATCATAATAGTCATTCAAAACAATTTCAATTACTAAATTGATCGGCTTTAAATGACTAAAATGATCAAGAATTTTCAATTTCATATAGTAACACGTGTTATGTAAAAAAAATAGAGCATGCATATCTCCGATTTTGGTTGTCTGCAGTCACAAATCTCACACATTCACGCAGTCAGCATATTCTTGGTTGTTGGATCAAGATCAGACTCAGGTAGTTGATATTCAAGCTCAATATTTTCAAATTTAAAAGAAAAATTTAAATTTGTTTGTTTTCTATACATTTGACTGCGCGAATGTCTGAGATTGTGACCGTAGATAATTCAAATTCCATCTCTCCATAGTAGTGCTATTATAGATATATCCATTAATTGCAAATAAGTAACCCTTTGACCTTTACTATGAAACATCAAAGCCAATTTTTATAAAGATCAATAAAATACCCACCTAGAGAAAATGTTGCTGATAAAATGAGAAGAAAAAGAAAGAATGAACACGAGGAAGAGAAAACCATTTGATGTTGAACTCTAAGCATATTAAGAATGAGAAAGATATTCCACTTGGTAAAAAGTTTGAGGGTGCTCCCTTGTATTATGTAATTCAATAAAGGTAACTTCATTTGCTAAGAAAACTTTTTCTCTTGTCATAATCTAACTAAAGATTCTTAACTTTTCTTCAAAATATGATAAATTGTTATAACATGAGTTGAATAATATTCTTAGCCTTAAACTAAAGATGGTTGCAATTTAACAAATGTTGTTTTCATCAGCTTAGAATATATTCTTCCTTTCATCACCCTTTAACTCGTTCTTAAAGTATACCTTTTTTGTACTTTTCACTCTTGTTGATTTTCAACCTTTTCATCAAGCTAGATATGAAGGAGATGTAAAAGGGTCATCAATACCTTTCGTAACATCTAGGATGAAGGTGATTCTGTGGCTTGAGATCAGGGGACATAAAATTAAATGCTTGGTTTGAGACAAATTAATACATATGGCAATAAACATTTATACACACACAATAAAACTAAAGAGAATTAGTTTTCTTTGTAATCAAAAATATATTTTTATTTTGTTTTCATGCATAATAGAAATAAACAGAAAAGTTAATAAAAAAATCATTTTCTTGTTTTCTATTTAAATATAAAGAAATTAGAAATTAAAGTTAAAATAGAATGATAATTTTGTAATTATCAATAAAAATGTCAAAGGTATATGTGTTGAATTTCAACAATTATTACACTTTTGGAAAAGATCTATAAATGAAATTTTCCAGGGCACAAGCACAATTTTTTTATATGAAAATCATTTTAGTATTATAAGAGGCATACATGTTTAATCTCCTAAAATACAACCAAACGTTAAAACAGAATACAAGACTACAATAATCCAGAATTACAAATAAGTTAATGAAGTACATAACCTGAAAATTCCTCACTGAGTGTGATTGTTCTTATGGCGGGCGATGCGAAATGGTTTCCCTACTTGCGTAGATCTGTCAACAAAAGGTGTGCAATGTACTCCAAGACTGTGTGTCGTGTGAATCACATCCGGAAGACTCACTCCACCGCTTGTTCTTCATCTGTCGGAGATCAACCAGCTTCTGGGAAACTCTGAACTTCATTTCTGCAGTTAACAGTTCAGCAGGTACTAAAGATGGCTTCGCTGAAGCTTTTTTTCAAGCTGAGTTCTGTACTTAATGAAGAGAATATCCTTCTCCTGAATCCTGATTATTTGGATCCTTTAGAAAACAAGAAACACCAAGCTGTGGGAGAATCAATCGACCCCAATGTCGGTTATTATTTTGCGGGCCAGAAACACTCCGTGAGTGGAGTTTTATACAGTATCACAGACAAATTGCACACACTGAGTTAGCCTCGGACAGTTTAGCTTAATTAGTTTAGACATTAATATCAAGGCCATAGTTGAACAAGTTTAAAAGGATTACACAAAATAAAACATCAAGATTGCAAAGACCAGTTGTTACATATGCTCACCAAATCTGACAATTCACTAGTTACTCCATAGCGAGAACCGGTAAAGATTAATACTTGGAAGTCCATATCTCCTGAACATTTTTTTCCGATAATTAAAAATATTTGACTAATAATAGGAACGTCTGGTACAACATCAAATAGACAAGGGACTACACTGTCATGTGCTATATACACCTGGACAAAAGCAAATAACAAATATTATAGTTTTTACAACTTCAACAGAAAAGAACTTAATATAGGCTACAATATGTGCAATATCTAGCAGCATCTCAAGCCTTATATTTGGCACAAAATAGGCATCACATATATCCTTTTCATGAAAACAGTCATATACTTAACTCCTTCACATAGCAGCAGCACCTAGCAACAAATTATACTTCGCTTGACACTTACTCCTTTGGCACTCCTTAATTTTTCTTTCTCTCATTAATACAATGATCAATCCAGTGTACTACTGACTAATTCACACTCTGCATTTTCCATGTGATGCAATCACACTTCTGGAATCTGGACAAACAACAGAAGACACAGAGGTTGCACCTTACTTCACATCTCGCACCTTCCAATTTATTTCCAGTCTTATACAGCACCTGAAGCACCATTTTCTCCCCTCGTCGAAGATCCGGCGCAGAGATCCCAAATCACAGAAGCACAAGGCATGCACACCGATAGTATAAGCACCAGTATCAGGCCAACACAAGCAAAAATGATTGTATTCTGTAATTATAAGCCTAATTTGGCAAGATGAGAGGCAGCATAAATCAAGACTAAAGTATTACATCACCAAGCATTCAAACAAAGTAACTTGAGTACCAATGTACATACTTCAAGCAAAACAACACGCAGATATGCTGTAACATAATTAGCCGCCATTATAGCACTCCCGACTCAAAGAACATGATTGTGCCAAACCAAGGGACTCCAGCATCATCAGTCCACTTTCACATTACCAGTTAAGACAAAACTGACAAAAGCTCAACATATCATCTAGTCCATTCACATTTTATCACATCAGTTGTTGGAAGTTCCAATGTATCAAATATGGAATTTTCCGAAGGCACTAGTTAGAAGTATTCAATGTTTAACAAGTTAGAAGTCCACACATAATAACCAGAACCCCTTTTACCCTTTTCCTCAATGTCTTAAAACAAGAATCCATAACCAGGCATAATAAAGTTCAATTCCTAATATTTTTCACATAAAAATGTGATAAAAGTCTGCAATCTACATTCAGATCTGCATTATGGAAAACCAAAAGATCTAATCTAAAAAAGAGGCATGCACATTTAAAATACAGCCAAATGTTAAAAGAGAATACAAGACAGTCATCTAGAATGTCACAAAATAACTCAAACCTATGAAGCACTAACATGACATTGACACTAGTAACAAGTTGAGAAAATGAAATTATTGAATGTGCCACATGTGTCAGTGTTGGACACTGAACACGTTTTCAAGCCCTGAATCTAAAATATCGGTGCTACATAGACTAAAACTTCTTGAATAACAAAACAAAAATACAAGTTAAGGGCACTAGGTATTAATAAAGTGCATATCAGTAGCTTACACTAAGGGCTGATGAATGCTAATGGGCATGGCAATATACTACTTCGTCGAGCACAATGCCAAATAACACTGCCATTGTCAACCATTTTCCTCACTTGTTCCTCACCTTGAATTGTTGTTTTACGTCATTTGCTGGAATTTCATTCTTACTATTAATATCTTCGACATTGAGACTCACTTTCTCACCTCTTCATTTTCCTTGGCACCTGGTTTTCCTGCTTATTGCCTCTTCAACCACAGCATTCAAAGCTTCCTGAACAAGTTCACCTTCTGCCTTAATATCTTCAACATTGAGACTCACTTTTTCAGCTCCTTCATTTTCCTCGTCACCGCCTAATTTTTCCTGCTTACTACTATCAATTGTACCATTTTATTTTCCAAATTCTACTATTGCCTACTTGACCATGCCATTCAAACCTTCTTGAACAAGTTCACCTTCTGCATTACTTCACCATCACTCTTTCTTTTATATTGATGTTGTTAACAGCATCATTGGCATAATCTTTCGGTTCTTCCACAGAAGACTTTTCCTTTTCCTTGGCTTCCTCGGAAGGAGTTGTGTTAACAGCATCGATTGCTTGTCTCTCTGGTTCCCCAACAAACTCTGATACGATAGGACTCCCTGAATAAAATAATATAAGATATATAAACTAATTTGACAGCCAAGGAGAGCTTATAAAAATAAAATCTGAAAACAACTTATCCTAGTACTGTAAGTTGTTTCTATAAGCTCTCCCCATCAGTATTGCAAGTGCTTATGTCAGTAAATAAGCTCAAATAAATCAACCAAAATAGGGCCATTAATTCAGAATCTAGTATTGATAAAACCAAAGTACATAGCAGAAAAAAATTCACAAAATCATAAGAAGCTTAATATGCAATGATGCAGGAAAGGAACATAATACATTACTGAGTATCCAAAAAATACAAACCCTAGACTATTCCCAAATTGAAAATTGCCACAACCTAAACTCTAGGAATTAAATTGAATTAAAGAAGGAAATACCCTAGACTCATCCCAAATTGAAAATTGCCACAAAAACCCTAACCCTATTTCGTCAATAAGTTAACCAGTGATGATAAAAGTACATGAAAAAGAACTAATTGTAGTTGAAATATAACAGAGTAAAGGTTGAAGACGAACGAACGAGAAGAAGAACTCGAAGAAAAAAATGGCAAAAAAATTTGGACCATTTCTCGATTTGTGCGTGTCATCCTTGCGCAGGGGCCATGCTAATCTTCTCTGTATCGTTCCAATTTTATCGGATGTCCCCGAAGGGACAAACTATGCTGTGTTAAAGCGTTATATAAAGACTGAAAGTTTCACAAATGTAGCCGATGTGGGACTTATTCTATGGTTCTTTGTTTTTCTGTTTATTTTTTTTATTCTAGTTTTTAACTTCTATAATTTCTCTACCAATTACTAGCTACTTTAGCTGAAGAAAGCAAACAATCAAAACGCAAAGTAAACTAGTTCCTCCTTTGTCACTTAATTTGTTTATGTACATCTTTTTGTGATGTGTTTGAGTTCTAAACATAACAATTCATATATAAAACTGTTCTGAACTGCATTAATGTTTCATCGATCGGGCACAAGCCGCTAATGACTATATGAACCATATCGTGTTTTGCTTTTGCATTATAGGGAATCAATTTTTTGCAATCAAATAAGATTCTGCATTATAGGGAAGATTCTCTCATCCCTTTTTTTGCAATCAAATGAAAGAAAAGTAAAAATTCTCAACTCTCAAAACAAGTTTTTTATTTTTTACTTGAACCCATGTACACATTGTATTTTGAAAGGGAGATTCTTGACGAAAAATATGGATTCAAGATTGTACCAATATAAAGACAAAACCAATTAAATATCCTTAAACTCTTTTTAACGAGATATATAGGTTTTCTATGGACCTTTATAAAACCAATTTATTATAAGAGAGATTGAAGACCTTTCAGCTAAGAAAATAAAATGATATTCTACTACTTATTGTGTTATCATGATATGATGATTGATATTATCCTTCTTTTTTTTTGACAAACTTGATATTATCCATTTTATGATCAAAACCCCTTTCCACCCTTTTTAAGTATCTTAAAACTAGAATCCAAAACCAAAGATAGGTAATTAAATTCAAAATAAAATATAAAATTCAATTCCTAATATTGTTCACATAAATATGCACTATGGAAAACCAAAAGATCTAATCTATCTAAGAGACATAAAATACAAGTTTAATCTCCTAAAATACAACCAAATGTTATCACGGAATACAAAAACTACAGTCATCCAGAATGTCACAAAATAACTAAAACCTATAAAGTACAGACACAACACTGACACCGATAACAATTTGAGAATGAAATCACTGAATGTGCTATGTGTGTCAGTGTTAGATACCAGACACGTTTTCAAGACTTCAATCTAAACTGTCGGTGTTACATCGACTAAAACATCTTGAATAGCAATACAAAAAAAAGTTAAGGGCACTAGGTATTAATAAAGTGCATATTAATAGCATACACTGAGATCTGATGATTACTAATGGTACTATAGTACTTCATTGAGCAAAGCTCCATATAACACTTTCATTGTCAACCATTTTCTTCACTTGTTCCTCACCTTGAATGGTTTGTTTTTCATCACTTGCTGGAAATTCATTCTTACCATTAATAATATCTTCAACATTGAGACTTGCATTTTCAGTTGCTGCGTTTTCCTCAGCACCGCCTGATTTTTCCTGCTTACTACCGTCAATTGTTCTGTTTTCTTTTTCCGATTCAACTATTGCCTCCTCAACCACAACATTCAAACCTTCTTGAACAACTTCACCTTCTGCATTAGTATCTTCAACATTGAGACTTAATTTCTCAGCTCCATTTTCCTCGGCGCCGCCTGATTGTTCCTGCATGCTACTTTCAATTGTACCATTTTCTTTTTCCGATTCAACTATTTCCTCGTCAACCACGGCATTCAAAGCTTCTTGAAAAGATTCACCTTCAGCATTACTTTGCTTAATTTCCTCAGCACCATCACTCTTTGTTTTATCATCAATGTTGTTATCAGTGTCAATTGGATCACCTTTCGGTTCTTCCGCAGAAGACTTTTCCTTGCCTTCCTCTGAAGGAGAGTCGGTTTCAGTTTCCTTGTCATCCTTCTTTGAACCAGATGATTTTCGACTACGTTTCTTTGGAGGCTCGGCTTCTGTGGGTGGTGGAGTTGTCTTGACCTTCTCACTAATCCTTGTTGATCGCCTTGGTGTCTCGCCAGTTCCCCAATCAAACTCGGATATGTTAGGGTTCCCGGGATGTGCCTTTAGGTACTTCTCCAGTTGTTTTTTGGAACTTATCTCTTCTCCAGTTGGAGCAACGAATACGATCTCGCTTTTTCTTGGTGATCCTACTTTCTTAGGGAAGTACTGCAGAATGGAACTAAAATTGTGTTATAAGACAATTACCATACAGCACACAAATAAAAGGATTCAAGTAAAACTTGTTGGCAAAAGTCACATTCCTAATTGAATTTCAAGATCCAATCACATCAATAAAAACAAAATCAAAATGAGCTTATCATTAACAAGTAATTGTGCACTATGATTCAGACAATGGTTATGTTTGGATAAACAGTTTAATTAAGTTCTTATCATATACTAAGTGTTGAGCATAAGCTATTTCTATACCAAAATAAAATTAAATCAAATTGTTTTCATATAAACTATAAGTTGTTTTCATAAGTGGCGGGAACCACATATGTCGAATGTACTACCACATATGTTGGCGCGACACCAAACACGCTTTGACTCTAAAGAGTCGGTACTACACGGCTTGACACTATATCTTCTTCCCAAAATGTTTAGCCATTTTGGTGTGTGAGTATATAATTTAACCTATTTTTACCCAATAAATATGGAACATTTCACCTCTTAGATTCCCAGCATAAAACAAAGACAAATTACATACAAAACATCAAGTATAAAAATCCCAACTGAAGTAGACAAATTTAGCTGTAACATAGCTAATTGCTAAGAAATTGCATTAGCACTAGGACCACAAATTTGTTTTTTTTTTTTCAAAAGAGTCATTACAGTAAGGTAATCCCTTTCAAGAAACCCTAGTAAGAAATTTTTCAAGATAAGCCCTTTTAGGAAAACCCTAGAAACAAAATCTAGCACTAAATTTTACACAACAAAAAAAATTACAAATTAAGGTAAAAGAAAGACAGGACCGTGTTAATTTTAACAGAATTTCAGACAATTAACTTGAGAAATTAAGCCACAGTAACAATGGTAATAACTTAAAAAGGAAAAAAAATGAAAAACAAGGAAATTGAAATTAAAAAAAAAAAAACTCAATAAAAATCAAAGATATTTAAAAAAATATATAATTATAATTTATAAAATTAAATTAAATACAAAAAAAAATGGAGAGAGAGAGAGACCAGTTTGTTCCAAGAAGGAGGAGCTGAAAGTTGAACCGACAAAACCTCTTCATCTTTGACATAATTCTGCTGCTCCATTTGTTTGAGTTACACCAACAAGAGTTTTTCGTGAGAAATTAGAAACAAAAAATGTATGCTAAATTGGATGACAAGAAACAAAACCGTGCGTACTGTACTGTGTAACTAGCAAGCTTAGTAGTTACAAATTAGGATATGGTTGGTTGGTTTGGTTTACTTCTTTTTCTCTCTCCTCTCTCATAAATAAATAAATAAAACTGTCACCAAATTTAATTTCGAATCCGGGATTTCATAAACTCACCTGTTTGTTTCTATTTATCTTACATTTCTCAACGGTCCAATTAAACATCACCATTTGTTCTCCAAAACTTCATTCAATCGATCTATGAAACATGGACACAGATATGGACACCAGATTTAGTACAGACACTAACATTAACACATCAATATCCATAATAATTTTAAAAAAATCATATAATTTAATGTAATTACAAGTATAAGTGTCGTACTCGATTGCAAATTTTGATATCGTTTCGCATAACATTTAACTATGTTCAAACTCATACTTCATAATTTTACGTATCTTAAAATGGGATATTATTTAAAATATTTTGTATTAATATTTTATTTTTTTACATGGACTGTTAATCAACATTAATTAGTTTATTCTCTCCACAAAAGTACATTGTTAGTTGGTTAATTACTTTGCCAAAAATTTGGTATTACTGACACCTACCAACTACTGGTATTAAGCTTACCCCAAACTTGGTTTCACCAAATTATCACGCGCCGCTTTTCTCTGTTTAGTTCACACAAATGTATTATAAAGGTTTATTTCAATGAGTTAGTTTATAGTTTTTAGTTTATAAATTAAAAGTTTAATTTTATAATATTTTAAAAAAAATATTTATAGCTTATTTTTCAAACGTTATTTCAAATAGTTTATGAGCTTATAACTTATAGTTTATATATTTTTCTTCAATTTTATCTATATCATCTTATTTTTAAAAAATTAAATATTAATTAAACATATTTATTTTATGTCATTTCATACTTATAAGTTATTCAAACCGCTAATTTTACCAAACACTACAAATTCGCTATAAGCTAAAAGCTAGTTTATTCGTTATAAGTTAAAAGCTAGCTTATTCGCTATAAGCTAAAAGTTAGCTTATAAACTATCCGCTATAAACTTATCAGCTATAGGTTAATTTATCAATTATCCGCTATTTTTTATTAAACAGAACCAAAATAATTATTCGCATGTAAAAGTTTTATTTGAATATTAAGCAAAATAAGAAATTTATTTGCTGCATCAATTTTTTTTGGTTTACATTATTTGTTGCAGTTATAATTATAAGTAAGATCAAATATAAAAAAATCTTTCTTCATAGTTTTTTTTTAGCAAAGTCTTTTTTCATAGTATAAATATAAAAGTTTGATTATAAATATGGACCAAAAGTTATTATTATTTGTTTACATTTTTTGTTGCAGTTATAATTTTTATTGGAAATGTTCATATAATATTATAAACATGAATTCAAAAATTTATTTAAAAATATGAAAGTTTGCAAGAATTTGATTGTAAGTATGGACTAAGAGTTCCGATAGAAAAATTTTCAGAAGCCAAAAAATGCGAAAAAAATATTTAGGGATTAAAAACTAAATTCTGAAAAACTATAAAGATTATTTAATTATTAGGCATTTAACCGTTGCACTAGTAATCATATTTTGTTTAAAATTTGGAACAATGTTACTTATTATTTATTGGGCTTGGGCCGATCTTGATAATACTTCAATCACAATTACATACTAAATCATTGGTGCACTAGTTTGTGCATTGACTAGCTAGCTAGATGGGCTCTTAGCAAGTCCAATGTAACATGGCTTAATGCACCCCCTCTCATCTTGAACTCAAGCTATAGTGGAAAAGAAAAAGAAGTATTATAACCTCGCCTCTAAATATAAAGTTTCATTGCAAAAATAATAGAGATTAAGAAAATGGGTTGAGGTATTAAATTTATTGACAATTAATATTATTTTTAGAATTTTATTCTTTAAGAGAGAATATGGGTTAACACTTTATTTAAAAATATTCATTATAAGTTTTTTTAGATTAAATAAAGCTTTTAGATATATGTAAGATAATTACAATTTAATATAAGGTAAACAGACAATAAGTTGCGCCGCTATCATAAAAAAAAATGGTCACCTTTTTTCATTAATGACACTACTCGGTAAATGATGTTGTTGGCTTGCTTAGCTTCCACGACCCATGAGTTGCATTACTAGAAAAAGTTGAAATACCGACGGAATTTAGAGACGGAATATATTTTTTCTTTAATAGAGATAGAATTAGAGACAGAAAAAGCAATTAGAGATATATATATTAATTTTACAGACAGATATTTTCATTTTAGAGATAGATTTTGTCCGTCTCCAACAGTTCAGAGACGAGGAAATTACCAAGGGCATCAAATCCGTCTCTAGCATGTTTAGTGACATAATATTTGCATTTTAGACACAGATTTTGTCCATCGGTATTTAAAATTTTACTAGTAGTGTTAAGTGTGTATTTGGGGGTGATTCGTTGTTCCTTGATCTTATCGTTGCTCTTGGGTTGAGTTGCTCGGCGGGTCAGTTAGTCGTGGATGTTCCTTCTCGGTAAACTCTCATTTGCATAGTCGGGCTTGCCTTGCTTATTGTGGGATGAGGAAATTGGTGATCACCATGCTGTTCTTGGCAGACCTGGCATTGTCTTGAGCATATAGAAAGAATGATGCTCGGTAAATGACCCTACTCAGTAAATGATGCTGGATTGCTTAGCTTCTAGACTCTTGAGTTACGTGTGTATTTGAGGGTGATTTGTTGTCCCCGGATCTTATCGTTGCTCTTGAGTTGAGTTGCTTGGAGGCCAGATAATCGTGGCTGTTTTTGGATGGAAAAACTAATCCTTTTAAATACAACATCTTTGATTATATTTATTGTAAAAAAAGATGCACTTGAATAGTAGTATATTTGTTGTAAAATGATTAAAAAAATTAAAATGAAAAACATCTCTAATTATATTGGTTGTTGTCGGTAACTAATACATTGAACAAGTTGTGGCTAAATTACAAGGACAGTGATTGCCATTTCCCATATCCATATATAGACAAAGTAAGATGCAATTTTAAAAGTGAAAACGACGAACTCTCTCAAACACGAGATGTCTTACAAGTTAAAAGAAAATCAAGACTCCCATAAATTCATCGATACTAGTGGATATTAATATGAGGTGTGTTATTTGTAAATCCAAATTTTGGACAACTTATGGACAACCAAAATATTAAAGGTAATGTTGTACCGACACGAAAATCAATGCGATCAAAAAATTATTATATTTAAATTTAAAGGACTTTTATAAAGAGTTTTTTTAAAATTGTCCAAAATTGGTTGTCAAAATATCATTTCTCTATTAATATTGTACTAGGCAATTCCTCTTATCACACAACACAATAAACTAGTTAATCACTCATAAAATTGTCCTCCTAGACTCAAGTCTACGTATATTTTAGAATAATTTTCTTGAAGGTATGTTTAAAACAAGTTACTCAACAAAAAATAAGCTTAAAATTTAATTTTAAAGTCATGATTTTCATTATTTTTATCTTAAACTTTCATTGTTTAAAAAAATCATATTTAATTCATCTCATATTTAAATTTCAAATTTTAGTATATATATTTTATAAGATACTTTGAACATGCCTGCAAATAATCATTCAAAATTTATGAATTTAACGATAATTAAAAAAAAAATTAGTTTTACATAATAGGGACTAAACTATGTGCAATAAAAATTTATAGAGTAAACATATATATAATAAAAGTTAAGTAATAGAGGTGGGCGCAAGTCAGACCGGTCTATTTCTGTAAAAAGAGTATACCAAGATTTTTTTATAAGTCTATTTAGTTAAATAGACCAGATCGCAGACCATTAAAAAAGTTTTTAGTCTATTATATTAGACCGGTCTATTTAAGTTAATATGAATAATGTCATTAATACTATTATTATTTATATATTAAAATTTGTCTTTATTAAATTATAAATTTATTAACTTTTTCAGTAATTTAAGTTTATTAATCTACATTAGTTTTTCACATCTATAAATGTATTATTATAAACTAGAATTGAAATATGATGATATATATAGTCAAATTCTTTAAAATATCATGTTAAGTATCAAAAGAACATTGGTTTATTAGTTCATAAATATTTTTAAAAATAAATATAATTTATTTAAATATCTTCATGTGAAATATGCTTTTAAACAGGCTAACATGTCACATTAGACTTTCAAAAGGCCAACTCAAGCCTAAAAGATAAATCTATGATAGGCCACAAGCCAAACTCATATTTTCGAAACAGACCAAACTCAGGCTTGACAAAGGTTAGTTCACCCTAGCTTATTTTCACGTCTATTAGTATTAAGTAATGATTAAACTTTAAAGATTCCTATTTTATAAAGCCAAAAACAGATTTAACTCTTTAAAATATATTAAATTATATTTTTTTTAATAAAAATATGATAGAGGTACTAAAACTGAGTCATAAACCAATTTCTTGATTAAATAAAAATACCGGAACAAAAATTATACTGTAATTAGTTTTCTTTTTAATGCACTAAATTAGTATTCGTACTTTGTTTTGACTTGCAAAATTGAACGGCCTATAACTAGTTTTGAAAATGCAAGTGCGACAAGTGCAATGACTATACATCTGACCTAAGGTTACCCCAAGTAGGGCCAAACCATGTATCAACACTGGGGTACGTTCTGGAAACTTGAAAGAAATATCTTTTGTTGGCATAGTGAACTTGCTAATAAATAATAATGTACTAGCATATAACATTCTATTTCTGGAAATTGGAAGTTGACACAATATTATATACTAGATTAATTCTTTTAAAGGTGCACATATCTTGTTTAACCTTTTTACACATCTCTACTATATTTATACTGCCAACTTTTAAATCTTAGTTTTTAAATTTGAAAGTATGAACAAAAAATTGGGGATAAAACAAATTAGAATTGAATTTTATATATAGCTAGGCCACATGATTGTGGCAAAAATATACAATAAAATAAACAATAGATGTCTCACGCATACTCTTTACATTTGTAAAGATACAATGCAAACCATACTATTACTAATTTATTACTAGCTAGCACAAGAGATGCAAATTAATGTTGCTTTCTCTTACTATGATTTATTTAATCTATTTACAATTGATACATACTCATTCATATATTAGACCCCGATTGTTTGATTCAATATGATTCATTATTTTACCATGCAATTATCCACATATATATAGTCACCTTAACTAAGTAAGGTTTATGAGGCTGCAGTTAAAGGAGGGAAATGTTTAGTTTCTTGAAATAGATGGCTATGATCTAATTTAATTTGGTAGTCTTCATCTTCTTCATCATTTTCAGCATCCCAAAGGAATTTTGCATATGAAGCTAGGACATAGCTGCAAATTGTTAAGTATATATTAGTAGTTTAATATCAACGTGATAAACTCTTTATATATATATATATATATATATATATATATATATATATATATATATATATATATGCACATACATTAGAAACAGAAAAATAAATACAGAAAAATACTAATTAGTGCATTGTTTAAGAAATCAAAATAATATTTTTCACATAGAAACTTATGACTTTTGTACGTATTTAACCTCTATTTTTAAATTAGATTCCCTTTTATAATCTCGTTAAATAATTTTTTTAAGACACATGTCAATATGATTTAGAATAAAATATTGTACTATATGAAAAATAATTTCTTGGACACATATTATACCAAACTTTAGCTCATATTATTGGTTTTTTTTTTAAAACGGCAGCTCATATTATATATATTGTATAACACTATATATGGAGAGGGAACAAAATCATTGCTATATTTTACAATATATATGTATATATATAATTTAATAACTATGAACTGATATATAAAATATTTGTACACAAACGTCTTAATCAAATTTTACTATATTATCATGTTATGATGTAATATTATTATTATTATTATTATAAAATATCTATATAAATATTTCTATGATAAGATATACTAAATAATAATATAATTTGTTTTACCTGTAAAAAATATGTTCTTTTGTTTTTAGTGATAGGGATAATAATTGAATTAATAAAAACGAAAAAGTGCACAATAATTGCACATGACATGAACATGCTTCAATTTGTGTAAATAACTATATATCATACCAATTATCTGGGGCACTTTGAATAGCTTGTTCAAAATATTGTTGAGCTCGATTAGCATCCTTCTTTGTTTTCCATATTAAATCTGCATAGATGGACAGAATATGACCATCACCAGGATTAGCCAAAATTGCTCTTTCTAGATACTCCTCTGCTTTTATATAATCTCCACAAACCTATTTAAAAATTCAATATAATGAGACAATGATAATATATATTCACATTAATTCTTTTTGCATAATCAACATTAATATAATGAATCCTATATAGTTTAAGCCACTAGATTTAATATAGTAGTGAGAGTCTTGGGTAGTATATATGATGTGTTTTGATTTTGAAAATCCTGATCTAAAAGATAACTAACTCTTCGTATTAAAAAAAAAGAATGTTAGTTGTGGAAATATGTTGAGCCGTGTATTGATGTCAAATATCTTATTAGTTTATTGATTACAAATAACCAAACCAATTTTATTTTTATTTTTTTTGAAAAGTTAAATAACCAAACCAATTGAATGCCAAATTTTTAATACTCATTACTTTCAAACAATATTTTTGATTATTAGTACTTTGTATGTGGGGTGTTTGGAATGACATTTGATTATGAATTTGTATATTCAATTGTGATAGAGAGAAAGGTAAAGCAAACTAGAGGGAGAATGCATTTTCAAAACCACTAAAAACATTGTTTTAAAATTTGACAAAAATTTCAACAAAAAAAAGTCAATTTATTTTTATGAAATTAACACTGAAAATAAACACACCTTAATTTCATTATTTTTTATTTTTTATTTTTCAAAAGAAGACAAGTTCTAGCATAAATAGCCATGCAAAAAAATAGATATATAATTACCTCCTTCAAAAACTTTGCATAATTTCCAAGCAAAAGAGCATCACATGGGTGTGCTTCAATCATGTTTTGGTAATAAGCATCAATCCTATCTCTACCATGATTATTTCCTCCATTGAAATTCCACCCTCTTCCATTTCCACCATCTGAGCCTCGTCCACCACCTTTACATCCACCATTACTACTCACACCCCCACCCATCATTGAACTCTCCACCATCTTAGATTCTTTCACATCATTTCTTTCTTGAAAATTTGTGCTTAAAATAGTACTGCATGCCACAAGAGTTGTTTTCTTAGGACTTGGTGAGTTTTGAAGGTCTATTTTAGCCAAGTTTTGGCTTAGACTTAAAAATGATATTGTTCTAGGAAGCTTAAGAGTTTGTTCAAGATCAAGAGAAGACTCTTTGGAATTATAGAGTAACAATGAACTTAGAATTGGTGCAGAGGAGCTTCTAAGTAACATCTTGAAAAATAAACAAAGAAAATATTAAGGACTTGTGTAATATTATATAAGAGCTAGCCAATGTAGATAGAGGGGTGAGGGTAGATATATATGAAGGTGAGAAAGAAGTGGTACAAATTGAAACAACCATGGAGAATACGGCTAAATACTTAAATGTGAAAGAAAGGTACTTGGTTAAGAACAAAGGAAAGAGAACCATTGAGAAACTAATTGATTGAGAGTGAGGGTTAATTTGTTAACCCTACCATAATGACATCAAGTAAATTTAAGAAACAAGTTGGTATGTATTTTGGTTGCTTTTATTGTAACAATAAAGTGTTTCTGAGCTAGTTACGAAAGAAGTTAAAAGGTCAGAGTTCGAACTCTAATAAATGAAAAAAAATAATATTAACATGACTAATTACTAATACGTGTGTATAAAAAATGTATTTTGTATATTGGGGCCTACATTCAAGATAGAATAGACTATAAAGACAAAGCAAAGCTACAAAATGTTTAAACGTTCAATCAGTCTCAAAGTGAGGCATCAGCGTAAAGTGCACGTCGAGGTATGATGCTTAAAGGAATTTTCCAAATTACAATTAAAATGCTAGAGGGTGGTGGTGCGGTAATGGTGTATAGTGCGAAGCAGCCGAGAAAAAAGAGCTAGACAACATAAACACAATTAGATGACGACATTATCAAAATAAGAGTGTGTGTGTGTGTGTTGCCCAGAGTTGCTGCACCGTGCGGCTGTTGTAGGGAATTCAAGTCTGAAATAATATTTTGACAATAGGAATTAATTTTTTTTATAAACAAATTTTTAATATAAATCACATCCATGATTTAGCAAAGCGGAGAAAGAGAGATTGAACCGTGCTGCAGGACGTCGTGAACGAACGAACGAACAAAAGTGTCGATGTTGATTTTGATTTGAGTGGAAAAAAGTTTCAATAAGACTATATATAACACAATAAATTGATAGTTTTTTATTAAAAAATTATTTAAAACTATTTTAAATTGTAAGTGCAGCTTCATTAAATTCTTTTTCCTATCTTTTATACTTATTGTTTGAAAAATGATATGATATGACATTCTTACCCCTAAAACAATACCATATTACCGAGAACACCCCTTATCAAACAAAACGCGAATTGGAACCTACGGGAAAAGAAGAGATGCTTTCCACTCAATTTATTGTGTTATATTATATATAGTCTTATTGAAACTTTTTTCCACTCAAATCAAAATCAACATCGACACTTTTGTTCGTTCGTTCGTTCACGACGTCCTGCAGCACGGTTCAATCTCTCTTTCTCCGCTTTGCTAAATCATGGTATTTTCTATTTGATTCATAATTCTCTCTTCCCATCTATTGTTATCTGAATTGGGATTAGGGTTTTAAAACTTTGAATTGGGGCTTTTAAGGGATTTTCTGTTGATATGGAAAACCCTCAGTCACACTAACTAAATTTTCTGTTTGTCTCCTTTGCAGAAGCAGCAGCGATTTTTCTCACCAATCTCACAATCGCCGCAAAAGGGTAACTCAAATTATTTTTTATTTTTTGCATTTTATCAATCAATTGTAGTTAGTATTTGTTAACTGTTTCAATAATTTATCACACATTTAAATTTATCGTCATATATAGTCAAATTTTCTAAATGTCATTTTAAATATTAAAAGGAAGTTTAGTGTACTAGTTTATTAGTCTAATTAAACATATATAATATGATTATTTATTTGAATTTGTTCATATGAAATAGACTTTTAAACAAATTAGCGTATCATATCAACAAAGCACATAAGTTTGTTTTGTTTATCTTGGTATCATTTTAGGAAATCAAGCCCACTTCATTCTCTACTATGTTGTTTTGTATGCCTTCTATTGCATTTCCCTGTTGTGCCTTGTCTTTTTTCTTTTTTAACTTTCAGCCATAATATTAAAATAACCCACCCTTTGGTTTCTTATTTGTTCTAAACAATAAATAAATAGAAGTTTCTACCAAGCGTCATTCAATACGCCAAGAAAAAGAAGCTGCTAAGAAGCCAAAACTAGAGACCACAAAGGCGGCTGAAAATGAAGTTGATGAGAAGCAAAAAGTTGAGACCACCAAAGCTGAAAATGAAGTTGATGAGAAGCAAAATGTAGAGAGCGCAGAGGATGAAAATGACTCGGATAATGACTTGGATAATGACTCGGATAATGACTCAGATGATGACTCATATGATGACTCAGAAGATTCCTATGATAAGCTAGTAAGAAGTTATAACGGCCCTGGTTGGGAGAAGAAGTTATTGCAGAAGTTATACCCTATGAGAGCACCACAAAAGCCTATAGATGGGGTGCGGGTGATGCCCTTCCGTTCCATTCCCTTGGATCGTTTGCATGAGGCAAGTTTTTCTCGACGTCTCAACAAAGTTTATGGGGCCTTTAGAATTGTTTTTGATACAAGTTTCACAAATTTAAATTCTATGTTTAATTCTTTAAAATATCAATCTCTAAACATGCAGGAGTCAGACGCCTCGTCCGAGGAACTGACGTCACCCCCAGCTGTGACTGGAGACGGGTGCAAGAAGAAAGAGTCTGAGGTTGTGGGCTGAAGAGCTGGTTAAAGAAGTGGGAAGAAGAGGGCTTTGAGAAAGTGAAAGAAGAGCTGTTATTAATAATGTAGGAGCAGTTACTAAAGTACTTTATTTATAGGTTGGAATCACGTGTGTTATTTTGTTGGTAATATAATTCTATTGTCTCTGTATAGGAGCTTGACTCTATGGTGTAGAAAGACTATTTTCTGCATGTTTGTTATTATTATTATTATTATTAATTCTTATTTGCATCCAATTATTCGTATCCACCGTGGATGTGCAATGATAAAGAATATCAAAGATGATCACTTTACACAATGATTCCCCACAGTATTTTGATGTTGAGATTAGAAATAAAGTGTTTAACATTGATTTTTGTTGCTTTTGGAAAAACACAATATTTATATTGAATATAAGTTTTTAAGGAAACAACCATTTTTTCAATGTGCAACTTGTTGTCATTCTGGTTTGTGGTTTCTGACCAATGTAAAATTCAAAATAAATATTGACTTTGCAATTTGTTTGTCACTTTGACCTTTGACGTTAATATTGACTGTTAACCTTATAAAAAAACTACTGATATGTCATTTTTCTGGGACGCGTGACACATTAGATAGGCATTAATTGGTTTAGTGTCAATTTTTTTTCTTTTTATTTCTTCATCTTCTTCCTCTCATTTTTCTTCTTCTCAATGCATTAGAAAAAGTTAAATAGCATGTTTAATCATCTACAAAATCAATTGGTCAATATCTTTCATATTATGTACTATAAAATGAATGCTTTTGTGATCATCTTCTAGATGGTCTGTTATAATTCCCTTAAGTTGGGTTAAAGCCTTCTGGATTCCACTCGTCACTAATGGGGCGCATGCAATAAGTTTGCGAGAAAAGCAGTGGATTGCATCTGATGTAAGTATTTGCACTACATACACCACAAAAAAATGACTTTATTTTCCTTCTGTTTATTTGTATTAAGGATTGTGAATTCGACGATTGAACCACACCAATAATCTTTGAGTGTGTGAGGCAAAACAAACCAAGCAACCAATAACAACAATGGGTATGCACTAAAACTAACAAACAAACAAGATAATAAACTAGTAAAGCAATAAAGAACACAAACGATATTGTTTACCCAGTTCGGCGTTAAAACCTACATCTGGGGGAGAGAGCAGCTCTCCAATCCACTATCAAACTTCCTTCAACTTTGTTACAATGAGATTTACACAAGAGTTACAAGAATTTAGTGTTTCCCTAAATTCTACCATTTTCCCAATCTCTTCCCGTGACCAAGAGATTCAATGATAAGTGATTACAAGGTGAAAGAATGGAGTTACAAACACTAGAGAATACCCAAGAGAACCTCCCTTGAACCCTAGACTTGATATTGCTAAAATCCCTTTCAAAACCCTATTTTTCTTCCACTTTTCGGCTGCAGAAAAACAGAAACAGGGGTATTTAAGCTCAAACTCGCGCCCAGCGCCATGTGCCGGCGCCCCGCGCCGCCACGCCAGTAGCCAGAGCACATTCTGGCAGCTCCCTGGCGCCTGGGCGCCACCCCTTGCTTGATGCCTGCAGCATGCAGCCTGCTGAGCCCTCACCAGGGCGCTCCCTGCACTTGTTGCCTGCTGAGCCCTCACCAGGGCACATGAGCTTCATGCAACAACGTATCTTGATCATGCAATTCAAAGGCAATCTTCAACATTAAGGATTGAATATTACTTGAAAACTTTTCTCTTTATCCAGATGGGGATACCATTTTTCCCTCAAGATTTCCCGGATTGCAAGGCATACTCATGCTTCATGGCTGCTAAAGCTGCCGAATGTAATGAAAAAGAAGAACTTGGTCCTCCTTCTGTAAGGAGTTTGAGAGTTCCAATCTTGCCTCCATGGGGTATTGTTCACGCTACTTTCAACAAAGAGTTTAGCACAATGGATTCCCGTGACCTTTCAGCTATGAAAGATTCGACCAATACTAATTCCTTGTCAAACTCTTGCTCTGACAACTTTAAAATTTCAAATTTCGACGACGAGAATTCATTTGATGGAACTGTAGCAAGGACAGGTTGTATGCTGACCACATTACTTGAGGAAACCAAAACTGGTCGATTGCTGTTATTTCCTTGTGCAGCAGATGGAAAGGGCAAAATCTCTAAGTTTATTAAGGGATCAACTAATGCTTGATATGAGGCATAAAAGTTCTGTTACTTATGACCGTAAGCTATGTTTCATAAGAGTTCATCTCCATCCAAATGTTTAGTTTCTTGAAATAGATGGCTATGATCTAATTTAATTTGGTAGTCTTCATCTTCTTCATCATTTTCAGCATCCCAAAGGAATTTTGCATATGAAGCTAGGACATAGCTGCAAATTGTTAAGTATATATTAGTAGTTTAATATCAACGTGATAAACTCTCTATATATATAAACACATACATTAGAAATAGAAAAATAAATACAGGAAAAATACTAATTAGTGTTTTTATTAGAGTATTGTTTAAGAAATCAAAATAATATTTTTTTCATAGAAACTTATGACTTTTGTACGTATTTAACCTCTATTTTTAAATTAAATTCCCTTTTATAATCTCGTTAAATAATTTTTTTAAGACACATGTCAATATGATTCAGAATAAAATATTGTACTATATAAAAAATAATTTCTTATACACATATTATATTGTTTTTTTTTTTAACGGCAGCTCATATTATATTGTATAATACTATATATGGAGAGGGAACAAAATCGTTGCTATATATATATATATATATATATATATATATATATATATATATAATTAATAACTATGAACTGATATATAAAATATTTGTACATAGACGTCTTAATCAAATTTTACTATATTATCATGTTATGATGTAATATTATTATTTTAAAATATCTATATAAATATTTCTATGATAAGATATACTAAATAATAATATAATTTTGTTTCCCTGTAAGAAAATATGTACTTTTGTTTTTAGCGATAGGGATAATAATTGAATTAATAAAAGAGAAAAAGTGCACAATAATTGAATTCTTAGCCTTAATGCTCTGCTACAAAAGTGCACATGAACATGCTTCAATTTTTGTAAATAACGATATATATCATACCAATTATTTGGAGCACTTTGAATAGCTTGTTCAAAATATTGTTGAGCTCGATTAGCATCCTTCTTTGTTTTCCATATTAAATCTGCATAGATGGACAGAATATGACCATCACCAGGATTAGCCAAAATTGCTCTTTCTAGATACTCCTCTGCTTTTATATAATCTCCACAAACCTATTTAAAAATTCAATATAATGAGACAATATATAATATATATTCACATTAATTCTATTTGCATAATCAACATTAATATAATGAATCCAATATAGTTTAAGTCACTAGCTAGATTTAATATAGTGGTGAGAGTCTTGGGTAGTATATATGATGTGTTTTGATTTTGAGAATCCGGATCTAATAAAAAATAACTAACTCTTCGTATTAAAGAAAAGAACGTTAGTTGTGGAAATACGTTGAGCCATGTATTGATGTCAAATATTTTATTAGTTTATTGATTACAAATAACCAAACCAATTTTTTATTTTTTTGAAAAGTTAAATAACCAAACCAATTGAATGCCAAATTTTTAGTACTCATTACTTTCAAACAATATTTTTGATTATTAGTACTTTGTATGTGGGGTGTTTTGAATGACATTTGATTATGAATTTTTATATTCAATTGTGATAGAGAGAAAGGTAAAGCAAACTAGAGGGATAATGCATTTTCAAAACCACTAAAAACATTGCTTTAAAATTTGACAAAAATTTCAACAAAAAAAAGTCAATTTATTTTTATGAAACACTGAAAATAAACACACCTTAATTTCATTATTTTTTTTATTTTTCAAAAGAAGACAAGTTCTAGCATAAATAGCCATGCAAAAAAATAGATATATAATTACCTCCTTCAAAAACTTTGCATAATTTCCAAGCAAAAGAGCATCACATGGGTGTGCTTCAATCATGTTTTGGTAATAAGCATCAATCCTATCTCTACCATGATTATTTCCTCCATTGAAATTCCACCCTCTTCTATTTCCACCATCTGAGCCTCTTCCACCACCTTTACATCCACCATTACTACTCACACCCCCACCCATCATTGAACTCTCCACCATCTTAGATTCTTTTACATCATTTCTTTCTTTAAAATTTGTACTTAAAATAGTACTACATGCCACAAGAGTTGTTTTCTTAGGACTTGGTGAGTTTTGAAGGTCTATTTTAGCCAAGTTTTGGCTTAGACTTAAAAATGATATTGTTCTTGGCAGCTTAAGAGTATGTTCAAGATCAAGAGAAGACTCTTTGGAATTATAGAGTAACAATGAACTTAGAATTGGTGCAGAGGAGCTTCTAAGTAACATCTTGAAAAATAAACAAAGAAAATATTAAGGACTTGTGTAATATTATATAAGAGCTAGCCAATGTAGATAGAGGGGTGAGGGTAGATATATATGAAGGTGAGAAAGAAGTGGTACAAATTGAAACAACCATGGAAAATACGGCTAAATACTTAAATGTGAAAGAAAGGTACTTGGTTAAGAACAAAGGAAAGAGAACCATTGAGAAACTAATTGATTGAGAGTGAGGGTTAATTTGTTAACCCTACCATAATGACATCAAGTAAATTTAAGAAACAAGTTTGTATGTATTATGGTTGCTTTTATTGTAACAATAAAGTGTGTTTCTGAGCTAGTTACGAAAGAAGTCAAAAGGTCAGAGTTCGAACTCTAATAAATGAAAAAAAAAATATTAACATGACTAATTACTAATACGTGTCTATAAAAAGTGTATTTTGTGTATTGGGGCATACCTTCAAGATAGAATAGGCTATAAAGACAAAGCAAAGCTACAAAATGTTTAAATGTTCAATCAGTCTCAAAGTAAGGCATTTGCGTAAAGTGCTCGTCGAGGTATGAATCATACCGTATGATGGTTGAAGGAGTTTCCCAAATTACAATTAAAATGCTAGAGGGTGGTGGTGCGGTAATGGTGTATAGTGCAAAGCGGCCGAGAAAAAAGAGCAAGACAACATAAACACAATTAATTAGATGACGACATTATCAAAATAAGTGTGTAGCGGCCGAGAAAAAAGAGCAAGACAACATAAACACAATTAATTAGATGACGACATTATCAAAATAAGAGTGTGTGTGTGTGTGTGTGTGTGTCGCCCATAGTTGCTGCACCGTGCGGCTGTTGTAGGGAATTCAAGTCTGAAATAATATTTTGACAATAGGAATTAATTTTTTTTATAAACAAATTTTTAATAAATCACATCCAAGACATCATCTTTGCATTTGTTACAACAACATTAACATCACTTCATACAAAATACTCATCTTCTGCTAGGGAATATTTAAATGAACAACCATATATAATACAAGACAACGTTACATAATAGAGTAGATCATTATATAAAGTGATGTCCAATCCTGCATAAACAACGAGCACAAAGTACAAGCATGACTATGAATATTGCAATGCTTGAAATGGAGGGACCTACATCGCAGTTTTTGTGTGTTGTGAGTTGCAAAATTGGACGGCCTCAAATTAGTTTAACACAAGTGCAATCACCATCTTGACTTAGCCTTCCACAAGTGAGGCCAACAATATAGCCTCACCTGCTCAAGGAACCATGGGCATATTTTGTTGGCATATAACATTTTCTAATAATGCAGCATGTAACAATTGCTAAAGGTTGGAAAGTGGAAAGCGACTTAAAGAGATTTTAATTTGGCATTCTAATTAATAATCATATACATAAAAGCAAAAATATAATATTGCAATGAGAGGTTGGATCTAATAGAAGATGTTAGTCTCTCGATCAAAATGGTTCGAAAATGTCTTAATCTCAATTTGAAAGGGTGTTGTTATATTTAGTGTTTGAGAGCGTCTTAAATATGATTATCTATTATAGGAAGAATCTATGGAAAAATAAGAAGACAAATAAACAAGAATGTATGTTTAGTAGGATATGAATTCGCTGCAATTGCAAATTCACACAATTTCATGCATGAATTCATTGTAACTATCAATTTAAAATCAAATAGTTCAAATTATACAGTCAGTTTTATATAGTTAAATGATTTCAATTATTAATTTAAATCAAACGGCCGTTGGTTGCAATTGATTCATGAAGTTACAACACGAATCTAAATTGATGTTTAGTATCCATAAGAACGGAAACATACCGTGTGAGAGAGATAATTAAGATTTATAGAAAAAAGAGAGAGAGAAACGATCCTCTTTGCCGTCTAGATTTTTAGCACAATCTTCATGAAAATGTTAACTATAGTCTCATTGGATCACTAATTAAAGAACTAAATATGGTAAAAGAGTCTTGAAATTTTTCGTTGTCAACTTTTTAAAAATATAAAAAATATTCTTTTCAATGCAATATTTACTCTTTTTTGTCTCTTAACTAGTGATTAATTAAATTATTAATTTACTAATCTTCTACTTCAATCACAATAGTTTACTAAAATAGTGAAAACTGAAATACATATTGTGAAAAGCATTGTCAAAACATATTGTGAAAAGCATTGTCACTATGCAAAATAGTTCACCTGTCTCACATCAATCAAGACAACTTCTATCTTACCTTATCATAAACTAAATTATGTTTAGGCGAATGATAACGAGTGTCCCCGGGGTACTCTTTAAGATCTTAAATAATAAATTTTTATAAATTTTTTATGGGAATTTGTAACGTTAAAGCATTGGAAATTGTAATGTTGAACTTTTTGAATAAAAAAATTTTTTAAATGAAATGCTTAAAGAGTGCACCGAGGAAACTAGTTAGAGAGAACTTTATGTTTAACACTTTTATTGGGTTACAAAAGAGAAAGGAAAACTGAGAGATTATCTAGCATATACACTATGGAGCACTATAGAGCATATACACTATGGACTCCATAGTATGGAGCATTCTATCATTACATTTCATCAAAACTCATTTATTTTGATACTCCTACAATTTATTCAGTAATCAGTAGGATCCGCAAAAAAGTATTGAGTGTGTTTGTGTGAGAGAGAGTGTAAACAATGAATAAACTGAGAAACTATATAAAAATATGAACAATAAATACCACATTTACATGTCAGCCTAATAATCTAAAACTTGAGTCCATTTTACAAGAGTTGAATACTACAAATTACAACTTAGTAAGTGGTAATCAGTAGTGGTTTCTTTTCTTATATAGGATATAACATAGAAGATAGATGCAGATATCAAAACTGTGTTTTGTTAGAAGTATAATATATAAATAAATCATCATGTTAACTCCAAGAAAAATGGCACATTTCTTCTACTCAAGGAAAATCAAACAAAACAAAACAAAACAAAGAAAAGTACTATGAAAGAAAACTTAGTTTCAAATTTCAAGTTTCAACATACCAATCAACCATTCAATTATTATGGTTTTCATGTTTTAAGGTAAACATATATATAAGATTACTACGAAAAGAAAACACTAATCCATTCAAAAAGAGAAGAAAAACAATAACAAGAGTTCAATTACTGTATATACACCGACAGTATAAACATGTTATTCTATAAAATTTTCGAAGCTACAAACTGTCCTTGTGACTTGATATCCGTTGTTACTAATATCCGTCAAAGAATCTGCTGGACGGAGATAGTTGGGTCTCTCTTCCCAACCACTAACTAATTGCTTATGGGGTGTGAGTCCCTTACCACTCAAAGAAATCACATTTTGGTGTTCATAAACTACCTCTGACTCGACTTTAGCATGTAAAATACGTTAGAGAAGAAATTTTATGGAGAAACAGAACATTTATTCAACATATTAATTTCAATTATTTTTGCTTTGCTTTATAATTTTGTCCTCCTAACTTATAATAATAATTCGATAAATATATACAAATTAAATGCTTACTATTTTATTTCCTAAATCTTGAACCCTTGTTTGGTCTATTCCTTCCATCCCATGCAGAAGCCCAAAAGAATAGAGACATCCAGAAAAGAACAGCAAAGAAGATCTGTACTCTATCTTGAAATTTTGATAAAGATGCAGTAACATCTGTTCCTCAAAAGAAAAAGGGCCTTGTCAATACCGAAAGTTACAACTTGCTATAGAAGCATAAACACCATATTATAACATGACTCATAATTTGGGTATCATTCTACTCAATAATTACCCAAGGACATTGTAGCATTGAATAAAAATGAAGGAGTTATGCAAATAAGTATTTATAACCCAAGGCATATAGTATGTTTGACGAGTCATGACCAATGTATAATGTAGCACCAACATGATACTGACATAAGTTTCAACATGATACTAACATAAGTTTCAACATGTCAGTGTTGTGTCCAGTGTTAGTGCTACAAAGTCCCGAATACCAAAATGCAACTGAATTATTGTATCACAACACAGACTGATTTTGTCTTGGCTAGTTTCGGTTTTTGCATCTACAGATGTGGCAAGTTTGATGTTCACTTTCAGAATTGTAAATCATTTTCCAGAATGAATTTGAATATCCTTTTAGGATTGAAGCCAAATACTTAATCTCAAAAAATAATAGTCATTTTACACTTATATGCTCCATATCTGTTAAACATTTCAAAAATGTCATGTTAATTTCGGATTTTTTCTTCTTTCCAAATCCTAACATCAGTCTGAAGTGTTTATATATACACTACCACTAAGTCCCAACATCGGTTAAAACAAGTTTGCAACCGAAAAAGACTAACTCAACCAACAAACAGTTATAACTAACTGTTTTTTATTCTCTACGAGCTATAACTAATTGTTTTTATTCCCTACAACAAACTGAATACAAACTTCTAACACTACTATGGACGATAAGGTTGAAATATGAGTTTAGTCCCTGCAATTATAGTTTTTCTTTTTTATTTTAGTCCTTGTAAGTTTTTTGTTTAGACTCGGTTCTTGCAAATTCAAAAACTATTGCTTTTAATCCCTAACATCAGCTTATTAGGTCCACATATGATATTAGAGACTAAAAACAATAGTTTTTGAATTTGCAGGGATTAAACCTAAACAAAGTCGAGTTTTGAAGCACTCATATTCATTTTCCGTGCTTCACAGTTCATTTCCCCCTAATTTTTAGCTGTTATGTTACAATTAGTCACCGTCTTACTCGATAGAATGATGAGGACCACGAGTTTTTCTATTTTCTGTGAATACTGTGAGTTGCAGTTAAAGTTTCAAGTGATGATTTTTATGTGTGGTCTAAGTAGAACTTGCCTAATTCTTATCCCTTTCAATTTCAACCAAATATGAAACTTCAATTATTACACAAACTATTCTAACTCTTTTAAATTACAACACAACACAACCTACTCTAATTCTTGTTTCTAAACAGAACATAAGGGGTAATGTTTTTTTATAGAACTAACTAAGGTTGGGTCACATAACCTAGGAAGCACAGACACAGACACTAACACATCGACACTCATAATAATTTTAAAAAAATAATATAATATAGTACAATCACAAGTGTCGGTGTCGTGTCTAGTATCCGTGCTTCATAGTAGATGGTAACATACAAATACAATTATACAAAGATATAAACAAAATAAAGTTAAAAATGAGGAAAACATAGAGTATGGGATTAAAAAATTTACTTTGCAGCTGTGTTGAATCTTTTCCCGGAGGCGGGTCAGAGTTATGTGGAGGAGGAGGATCCGGCGCGGCAGCGCGGCAGCGAAGAGGGCGGAGGGAAGTGGAGGAAAAGGTAAGTGGTTTAAATGGACGGTGAGGATGGATTGAGAAGATTGGAGAAGGAGAGAGAGTGGAGAAGAATCGTGGATGATTGAGAAGTGCCATTTTGAGGCATTTCATTTCATTTCAAAGGTTCAACACCAAAAATGAAATGAAATGAATGACACAGATTCCGTTTCGTTTATGAATTCATGATTTTTGTCTTTGTCTTTTCTTTGATTTTTTGTTTTCTGTTTTGTTTTCTGTGTTGTTTTGTTGTTGGGTAAGTAAATGTTTGGACTCAATTCCGAAATTTACGGCCCAATATTTTCTGGCTGGAAAGTTTCTTTTTCCACACTTCACCTTGTTTTCACCCCTCTAGCACCTAAAGAATTTCAGTAAATATGTTTCGAAATTTGTTTTAGCGTAAATTTTAGTGAAATTTAAAATAAAAAAAATCAGAAAACATTTCCTAAATTTTTTTGCATACTAGAGAAGTGAAAAATAAATTTGGGAGGTGGGAAGAGAAACTGTGTTCTGGCTTGCCTTGGAATGGGCTAGTACACTAGTCCAAACATATTATTATTTCGACAAAAAAAATTAAAATATTGTTTGTTTGTAGAGATATTTCTTTTTGACTAAAATAAAAAGATATTCATTAAAATTGGTAGAGCACATCATATTAGTAGCATAAAATGGTTTACTTATACCCATAAATAATGTGATAATTAAAATTAAAGTAATTAGAATACCCATGCCTACAAATAACATGTTTGTAGAGATATGTATTAGTAAATATATTAATCATAATGGTTTTTTTTACTAGATGTTAATAAAAATTGTTTTGAATATTTTTTGTGCTAGCATTCCTAAAGAGGGTGGTGGTAGTTGAATTGAGAGGTAAGTAAAAATAATAACAAAATTATTTGTCTCATGAATTAAACTCAGTTTCTCTCAAATAATTTGTTTTCAGTAAAATTTCATTAATCATTAAAGCGTAATGACTTGGGTAAAATAATTTGTTCTCAAATAATTTTTCAATATTGTGATGGTACAATCTCGACTCTTACTTTTATTGAGCAGTTTTAGCCACTTAATTGTACACGGAAGTACCAAATGCTTAGGTCACTCGAGAGAGGCCTACGGAGCATTATTATGTGATAAAAAGCTTGTTGTGGGTCAAGTCCAGAGAGCTAAAGGCACACTTGGAGCAACAAAGCACTCATAGGCGGTCGAGGCAAGGGCAGCACGTCACGGAAGTTCTCATCTTAATCTTACCAGCGTTATATCTTGGGTGCGCGATATGGTGGGATTGTATAGCATAGAGACCCCTCTTTTATATAGAAATTATGAATTCGAACCCCGACCTCTTGCATATATAATGTAATATTCTATCAATTGAGTTAAGATCACAGAATTTTCAGATGAATTTTCTATTAAATTAAATTAAGAAAATACAAAAAACCAACATATACACAAGAGAGTGAATGAAAAATTCCTACAGGGAAGGAAAAAAACATCCTTTTCACAATCTTTCTAAACTATGGACCCTATGGGCTATGATCGACCGCAGCCTCAATATCTGTTGATATTTCCTATATATGGGCCCCGTGGCCCACCCTCTCCAGCTTCTCTTTTAGGTAGCTGTAGTAAAGGATATACTATACAGACCAAGAATCTATCAAGAATACAATACAAGAACAAGAAAATGTCGACAAAAAGAAACCAAAAAATAAAATAAAATGAAAATATGGAATTACTCAAATATGAAGAAGAAAAAAAATAGTTATATTACAAATCAATGTGAAACTGGATAAAAATGATTCGTGATCTCTAAAGAGAACCGCTTCTGTAGATAGTCTAGCGGTAGTACTTAAATTAAAAATGATAACAAATAATATTTTTTATAAACAAAAATTCAAGATTCATCTTTTATTTACCACTTTGAATTGATAGCAATTATATTATATTTACAAAAAAAAAACACACAGTATTTAGAGTTTGATTTTGAATTTCTAAATAGCAATGTTCATACCAACCTTTTTTATTTAATTTGTGTATGTTGAATATCATATGTGCACAATTGTAAAGACTAGTACAATCTCATGCCGTGAATTGAATCTAAAACTTTGATTAAGTTAAAAAGTTTCATGTCATGTCATCTAAATACTCTTACATACCAACTTTATTTTCTGTTATTTTACTTAAATCATATCAATTAAAACATTATCTTAAATCATGTTAATTATTTCTACTTTGAAAATGATGGTTCAAATGGTTAACATTTTAAAATAGGATTGAAGTATGGTCCACATTTTAATGGAGAGGGTAGTAAGTGGTAAATAGTAGAGTAGCCACCCACTGAAAAGACTAGACAATGAAAAGGATAGTAAGGGTGTTGTACCATGTACGGTAATGATGTGATAGTAATAGTATAGTAGTATTAGTATTATTGATCTGAAACAGTTTCATCGTGCATGTGCAAGTTTTAAGCATGGGAAAGAAAGAAGTTCCTGAAACAGTTTATGAATTATGAGTACTGTAGTATGTATGTCCTTTCCACTTTGCCTTTTTTATCCGTACACCTAAGAATCAGATAGATTACTCTAAGCAACATCAACCGACTAAAAACAGTGTTATTTTGACACATTTTTAATATACAAATTTTACACAAATACTATTTATTAGAAATAATATAAAAACCACTACCAAAAAAAAAAATATATATAAAAATTATTGATGTGATTCTATCGTAACAGCTTAAGTTTTTAGGATAATCGGATACTTGACACTATTTATATATATTTTTTACTTTTTTCATAAGAAAATAAGATGAAAAATTACACAAATGTCCTTATATAAGTATTGTGTATGAAAAAGTGTATAGAATTCTCTCCACCATGCTGAGATCTTTTATGTTTTGAGGCGACGATAATTCTCTCCACCAATCACATAATAGTGCAATAGACTCTCGGTCATTGAATCGACGATCCTATAAAATTATATGACTATGTGATTATTACCGGATATTCTCTCAATAAAAAAATTCACCAAAGAGGATTTCTTCCCATTTTGAGGAGTGTTAACAATGTGTTTTTAACACGTAACTAAAATTAGCTAGTTCATTAAAATTATACTCATTGTTAAATGTCTCCATGAACTTGACTCAATTGGTTGGGACATCGCACTATATGTGCAGGAGCCAGGTTCGAACCCGAGACACTCCACTTATCCACCTTTAAGATGGAATTTTCAAGCCACTAAGCTACTTACCAAAAAAATAAAAAACAACTCATTGTTAAATTGATCATTGAATATATATCAACATTACAAATGTATTTCTCTTCTATTATTTATTTTGATATTCAAATATGTTTTAGGTGGTTAATGTAACCCTCAAATTTATTTTTTTGGTATTTATAAAATTACCAACAAAATAAGTGTTAAGATGTTGCAATTTTAATACAACCAAAATGACTATTTTCCCATGCCAGTATATTTTCATAGTTTTATTTCTGTTGGTAGTTATTTTCCATTCTGTTAGAATAGTTAGGATTAGGAACCTGTTTTAGTTAGGGATCATAAAGAACTAGACCCTTTGATTATCATTCTTCTACTATGAGATGAGACTTCAATTTTTTTCCCAATAATTCTTTTAACTATGGATTTGGATAACCCTTGAACTCTTTGGACTCATTCACACACCTCATGATCCGTGACATTGTGTGGAACTGTGGATGCACATGATCCGCAGACAAATATTTCTTTTGGTAACATCCAATTTTATAGAAAGAATTAATTTAAAAACATTTTCTCCGTCTCTGAATATAAACTTCGTTGAAAAAATGACAAAAATTAAAAATCTGTTTGGTTTCTATAATTTTCTTTTCTTTCATTTACCAAACACATCCTAATTAACGTCTTTGAAAATTTAAAAGAAATCTTATAAAAAGACAACACTGAAAAAAGTTTTATATTTAAGAAGGAATGTAGTATTGATTTTTATTATCGCATATCGTCTTTATAGAGCTTTGTTTTGTCTTTAATTGGATTCCTCGGTGTAATTAAACACTCTGTATAACTAACTTAATGATTTAAGAGAATAATTTTGCCTCAAAATAGACATGTTCTTCAGATCTGACATCATGTTGGATGATGCATTGTTGTTACAGTCTTCATCACAGATGATACAGAACCATTATATACCATTGTTAAACCCCCACAACATGTTACATGTATCAATCACAAAACACACTTTGGTAATTAATTTAACCTTTTCAGTGTGCCCCCTCTTGATAAATCAGCAATTTTCGAACCACTTCCTGAAAAAGGAAAATGAACAACTATTGCTTAATAGTGTGTGTATAGTGTACATGTTGTAGTAAATTTGGGTTCAAAAATCGATCACTGCAAAAAAAACATCAGGCGAAGAAGTAGCTTGATTCTCTTTTGTAAAAAGAAGGTAATTTGTGTATATTAAGTTATTTTATCTTAGCATATTTGTCTATATAAAATCAACTCTTATCACTTATAATTATAAGGGTCTATGCTAAACAGTGCACCAGGATACTCATTAAAGATTCCATTTAAAAAAATAATTTATTCAAAAGGTTGAACATTTCAATTTTCAATGGTTGACTTAACATATTTTCATAATTTTTTAATAAAGCACTACTATTTAAAGGTTTAAAGAGTGCTCGAAGACACTATTTAACATTTGCATATTTATAAACTCATTTCAAACTCTATATATTTATTTTGTGTTGCAATTTTGCTTTTTCAACACACTTGCAATAGGAAACAAATTCTACGCAATAATTGTGTTAAAATTGTAATTGTTTTTAACTGTTCGATAAAAAAAAGAACGATTAAGATCAAAACTGTGAAAAATTATAGTAGATGAATGAGTTATGGTAGGTAATTCAGATCCCTTGTAATTTTATTGAAGTTGCGGTAAACTCTACATTGTTCACTCTAAGTTCTCTTTATTTTTCATTCATGGAGATACACTCTCTCACACCTCATATTATTAGGTTAATGGGTGAATATATTTGATAGACGGCCAAAATTGGTAGACTCTAATACTATATTTAAGTTTTATATCGATCCTACACACTATAATTAAAGTGAAAGATGTTACTCTTTATAAGTTCGTAAATATTTCCCCCGACCTAAAATATAACAAGACATTGTACAACATGGCGGGTCAAAGATAATTTGCCTTCTCCGTCCGCCAAACTCGAAAAGGTTTGAGTATCCTCATTCACGCACTGATTCTAAACTCTATATCTGATATCTAATTGGGCTTGGGTATTTCCATCTCGTCCCATCTTGTCCTATTAATAAATGCATTCAAATAAATAAAATTAATTTTATCATTGAATTCAACATAATAAATCTTATATTAAAAAAATATTCAAAACTCAAATAGAACACTTAAAATAAGAGGGAATATCAACCAATTAAACTGAGTCAAGAATGTGTTTAATTATGTATAAATATATTCTCCAAATTCCCAAAAAGGATCGAATTAATCAACAAATACATTTTCACTGTGTGAATTTCATACTTGATTGGTGAAAAACAAGCCATGGAATCAGAACACTGTCTCTCATACAGGAAACATATCCCTTCACTTTGTCAAACTCTTCTTCATTTCTATCACAATATATTTCATTTCACTGCTTCTACAACTTTTCCTCATTATTTATTTTCTCAATCAAAAAACTCTTCATTACTGTTACTTGCATCAATCACACTTATGGCTACATCCTATCATCTACATGGACTCAAACTTGCAACAATAATCATCATCATCACTGTGCTTTTCATCTTTTTCTTCTCCATGCTATTTTCCATATCAGGTAAAAATCTATCACCAGCCTTATAACCTATTCAAGCTAAACAAAACTGTTTCAATCTTCTGTTGATAATTCATTCTATAAAGCCAAATAGTTATTTTCATTCATAGTTGTTAATTTCTTTTCTCTCTACATATATCCTCTGTTTTAAATTCTAAACTTTTCTCTGTTATTCTTTTAGTATGAATTGTCAACTCCTATTTTGGAACAGAAAATTCATCTTTAAATTGATTGCTACGTGTTCTAGGTACTATTCTTTCTGGCCTACAATGAGTGATATAGAGTTGAAAAAAAAAGTTGTATGAAAATGAATGACAATTTTAATTTTGAATGTAATATCAATTGCATGTTCTAATTTTACTCTCTAATCAATAATACATGCGTTACTTCCAATTTAAAAAAAAAGAAAAAGAAATCACTTTACATTTTTAAGTAGTGGTGAATACATTAATATTTAATAAAAATAATTTGGTAAGGTTAATATTTTATTTATTTCATTTATAACATTTATTTAATATTGTGAAATAAGTAGATGTGTACGTTGTCCTGTTAGTTTAACTCAATTGGTAAGAAATTACATTATATATATATATATATATATATAAAGAGCTGATGTTTGAACCTCGATGATCGCATTATCAATTTTAAAGATAAAATTTCAAGTAATTAAATAATTTGACAAAAAAAAAGGTAGACGTGTGTTCGTTCCAGGAACTGGACAAATATAGTTAAAGATCAATTTCTTCTTTGCTTGTATTTTATTTATTATCGGTAAACCAATTACGTCATCCGTCACATAATAAGTGTCACTTTTACAAAAAATTGTTCTAAAAAGAGTGTTACTTTGGGAAAATATTTTTAATTGATTATTTTAATTGTATCATCTGTTTACATGTACAAATTACATTTTTATAGAGAGATAAAAATGTTTTTATTTTTTTGACGAAAGAAAAATGTTTTTATTAAAGTCCCATGATCAAATACCAATGAATTGAAAAGTAGAATATATTAAGAGTGATGTAAAATTATTAATTAGAGGGTACAATTAACAAAAGTAGTTTATATTGAATTGAAAATTAAAATATTTTCATTTTATGACAATTTTTTTATAAATGGGCCACTCATGAAATATTGCAAATACATCAATAACTAATAAGGATATAATTTAGTAAAATTATCTTTCTTCTTATGTATATATTTTCCTTTTTATAAGCTTAAGTGTGTGTATGCTTTAGCAGGTGGATCGATGGTGATGGAGAGAAATAAGAGTTTGAAAGAAAGGAAAATGATAGGGTCAGAGCCTCCTGCTTGTTTAAACAAATGCTTGAAATGTAGGCCTTGCATAGCAACTTTGGTAGTCCCAAATAAACAAAAATTAAATAAGAGTTTCAAAGTGTTATCTCGTGGGGATCAAGATGATACATATTATCATCTTGCATGGAAATGTAGTTGTGGAAATAAGCTCTTTCATCCTTAAGTGATTATTGCTAGCTAGCATCACTATTTATCACCATATATTAATTATTCCTACATCATATATGATTAATTAGTAGAGAGTTGAGGTTAAATTTAACTTTTTAAGTCTATCCACTTTTGAGATATATATAACATACACATTTTAATGTTGAGAAGCTTATTGTTTTAAAATGAATTTATATCTTTATACGGAAATGTGAATTGGTATTTATGCATTAAGATAATTATATACGTTGAAGTATTATATATATTTTTCTTCAAATAAATGAACAAGTTTGATCAACTTTGAGCCTTAAAATAATGCAATATAGATTTTTGGTAAATCTAACCAAACAAGGAGAAGGTCGTATCTCGTTCCTGTCCACATAGTTGAGGACAATAATGCATGTACTTGAGTCTTGAGAGTTAAGTCATGTTAAGAAGAGTGGGGCCAGCGGATCATAAAACATCGAACATCATATATTTCTATTCTTCAAACGGCCCCCTTCAAACGATGGTATTTCTATTCTTCAAACTATGTGTATGTTTGATTTTATGATTAAAAAAAATAAAATCGAGTTGGTTTTGGACCATTGAGTTGTGAACCTCGTTATGAAGAAGGAGTGATACCTAAACACACTTTGACGATTAAGTCAGTAAGTGCCAAATCTAAAAAAGATATTTAGAATTTAAATGTTGCATATTTGGCCTATACTACAAGTTAGGCTTTTATAGACAGCAAATTGGATTTTAGGGACTTTCAAGAGTGAGATTTAATGGTCCGTGTTTTATTCTGGTTCGTTCTAGGGCATGCTCATTATATGGTTCGTGCAATTTCGTTTGGTTCGGGTGACACAATCCGTGAATGGATTTTGATTCAATCTGAAACACATGTTAAAATTAATTTTAACCAAATAGTCCGTTTATATTTTGTCAATTTTCATTACTAATTTTATTTCATAATTACAAATATTTAAATAAGTGGTAAGAAAATTTAGATTAATAATGCTCATTGATAATAAAACAATTTTTAATTTGTTTTGCATTGATTTGCTGACCCATTTTAAGGCCCAAGCTGACTGTGGATCCACTAAGATTTCCCGTACTGTTCACTGAATCATCTATGACTTTATCACCTTTTCTCTCTGAATTTGTTGTTTTTTTTTATAATAAAAACTTGTTTGTCATCCTATGGGTTACTCGCACGCCTTATGAAATGACCAAAAAATCCTTCTGTGGCTTAAATCACGGATGTAGGAAAAATGAAATTTTTTGAAAAATGTCTTCCGCTATTTAAGTAGCGGACGTTATGATTGTAAGATATTTTTGGGGTATTCGCTACTTAAGTACGTTTGCCATCCTATAGGTTATTCGTGCGCCCTACAAAATGACTAAAATAATTTTCTAGGGCTTAAGTCACGGATGTAGGAAAAATGAAATTTTTTGAAAAATGTCTTTCGCTATTTAAGTAGCAGACGTTATAATTGTAGGGTATTTTTGGAATATTCGCTACTTAAATAATAGATAGGGATATTTTGATCATTTCATAAGACGTAACCCATAATTTATAGGGTAGCAAAAGTACATGTCAACTTGAATGGTACATAGTAAGTCAATTAGTCAAATAACATATAGGAGATGAATAAAATTCTACTGTCCCGTAAGTATAGTCCATACTGCAACATTACTTGTATTTGCAACAATTGAAATTCGAACTCCGAATTCTTTTGACTTAAAATGTAGATTCAATTGGACAATTGATCCATTAACTTATTTATTGATTTTATATTGGTCCTTTTACTAATTAAAGTTACAAATTGGTCTCTTAATTAATTAACATCATAAATTGATCCCTTAACTTTAATTATATTAATCATACCGATTCTTTTTAGCAAGTTGATAATGTATTTATCTTCTGTCTAAGAAAAATATATGAACTCATAATTATACTATTACTCATAAATAAATCATTTATACGTTCATATAACGAATAATAGAAAGCAAAATTAATGTTTTTTTTATAATAATTAATGAAAATGACCAATATAACAAACAAAATTAAAGCTATGAAACCAATTTATAACATTAATTAGTTAAAAAATCAATATGAAATCAATTTAGGCTGAGTCTACAAAGAAACTCCATCATACAAGAAGAAAGTACATAAAATTATTTGAAGTGAATTCAAGATATCCAATTTTTTTTTATAAAATAACGTAACAAACTTAATTTTTAAAATGTAGTTAGCATACTAATTATCGTAGGATTGAATTTATACAAAAAAAATCGTAGAATTGAATGGATCTCAATTCAGCCTATTATATTGAACCGGTCGGTACAGATTGATTTTTTAAAATTGGTTGGGTGAAAATTTTAGAATAGCTTTACATTATTTATTTATGAAAAGATTTATTCATGCAATAAACTTATTTATTTCTCTATATATTATTAGGTTCGAAACTAAGCAAGTCACAACTCACAAGTCACAAACTTGACAACACAAAACTATCTCACACTCTTATAGAATTCTCTTAGGACCTATCACTCTACATTCACATGCTTAACATCTTTTTTAGGCTTCTCACTCCTAGGAATAGTAACAATTAAGACACCGTCCTTTAACTCAGCCTTAATTTCATCAACCTTAGCATCATCAGGCAAAACCAAACTAGTATTATAGTAACCATAAGATGACCAATATTCATGATGATCATCATCATTATCCTTTGATTCTTCTTTCTCTTCTTTGTGTTCTCCCTTAATAGTTAACACTCCATCACCAATTGTTATCTTCACATCCTCTTTAGGGATCCCTGGCATTTCATACTTTAGTTTATAATGGTTGTCACTTTCTTTCACATGTCCACTTAATGACCATGGTGTTAAATTCATGTTTTCAAATAGTTTGTTGATGTTTTGAGTTGCTTGCATTAGTGCATTTCCAAGACCTGATGGAAATAGCTCTGAAAAATCAACAAACACAATAAATGTGATTTAAAAATAAACAAAATTGTATATGTTATTTAAGCATATCTTAGTAGAGAAAATAGTCAATACTTCATCTTTATCTTAGTATAAAATTATTCACCATGTCTAATAAAAAAGTATCTCATTTACAAGTTTTTCCTATGTTAAACTACTTACCTCTCTGTCCCAAAATATATAGAAAAATTAGTCAAAAAAATTAATATATTTAATCCAAATTTTTAATTAAATACATTAATTTTCTTTAACCAATTTTTTCTTATATTTTGGGATGAAGGGAGTACTTGTCCAATAATATTAATCATATTCAACCATTTTACACATTAAAAAATATAATAAATGAAAGAGAAAATTTTATCAATTTTACTAAATATAATAAAATATGACAATTTTACCAATTTATCTGTTGTAATTCAGCCAAATGAATTTCATTAATAAATATAAAATAATTAGATATAAATAAAAATCAAACTGTCAACAAACTACATCGCTGTCATTTCTTAATGATAGAATCAATCCTCTTAAAAATAAGAGTTGATAATATAATTTGGTTAGAAAAATAAAGGCATAAATTTCAATACATATACTCAGAATTCAGTTACTATATATCACCGAAAACTAATTCCTTTGACTAATGTTGAGAAGAGACAAGAAATATTTATGCGTGTTGAACAGGTTTGGGATGCGTGTTCATTTTAGTCATAGTAGTAAATAGTCTTGTATGTACCAAAAGAATAAATAGTCTTGTATCATGTTCGTGTGTGACTTTGAAATTGAAATAATGTCAAACAAACATGCTATCGGGAAAATTTACATTCATTTTTTTATCTTATTATAAATACTCCTGTTTAGGGGTGTGCAAAATATTCGGTTAGAAGACCCAAACTCATAACCGAATCCAAATCCGTTTTAAAAAATCCGGATTTTGATATATGGTTACTAACCAAACCATTTTCATCTGGTCGGTTATCCACCCAAATTAAATTTTCGTGGTTTTTAATTGGTTAATATATCCTTTTCAAATTTGTTTTTGTCAACAACAAAAAAACAAACAATATCCTTTTTTTTTTCTTCACAAAACAAACAAATATCCGTTTTTTTTTTTACAAAACAAACAAATATCTTTTTTTTTGACAAAAAAAAAACAAACAAATATCCTTTTATTTAAATTAATTCACGCACACACCATCACTGATTCACCATGTGCGTGTGATCTCTGCAATTGTGATTTGCGATGAACCCTAAATCCCAAATCTACAATAATCTCTCCAATTGAACCTTAATCGACGATATTTTCTTCCAATCTAACCACACTCATTCTCTGCAATTGTTTCCAGATGAAAAAAGAATTTACACTAATAATTTGTATACCCTTATCTCGTTGGAATTGGAAAAAAGAAATCTAAAAGAAGGAATGTGAATGGTCTTCTTTACATGTTTTTTTTTCCATCTCTTTCAAACACATATCAAAAGTAATTTGCTGCAAAGAATAAAAAAAGAAAAGTATTTTTTTATGATTTTTAATATGTTTTTCGTCTGCGTAAAAAAAAAAAACCAGACCAAATTAACCGTTTATTAATCCAGTTTTAAAAATAACCAGTTTAAAACTGGATTTAAAAATTAACCGCTTTAAAACCGGTTTTATAAAAATATCCAGTTATGTATCCGTATCCAAATTTATAACTGGTTATATAACCGGTTTATAAAAAATAATGGTTATGGTCATGTATCCAAATCCATATATCTGGTTTTGGTTTGGATATAATTTGGTTTGACAAAATAACCGACCATGCACACCCCTACTCCTGTTTAGGTGAGATGCAACATAAGTGAGGGCGGCCGGGAAACATCCACAGTAGACTAGGCATATGATACGATAAGGAAAATTATCAGGTTTGAACCTATCTCTGATATATCAAATATAGTATCCCGGTAGTATTTTACCATGAGTTGTACTTACGGAACATGAAAGTTATTCTTTTAATAAGATAAAATTAGAAAACAAAGATGAATTCAAATGATCAATAAGATATAATGTTAGTTTTATTTATCTTCTAATCGAGCTCTGAATTATCAGTATCGTTTTCTTTGAAAATCGAACGATTCATTAATATAAAAGATATAGCAAGAGGGAGAAAAGTACCAAAGGGAGCAGGAAGAAAGTCACGATCATAGCCTCTAGAAAGCCATCTTCTACCCCTCCTCCTTGGGAACAATCTTGACTTGTTATCTTCTGAGATAGCTACTTCACTACCTTCAGATTTTCCCTTATCACCAACTGCAGTTGAAAACCTTGCTACCAACTTATTATTATTACTCAACCTGTTGCATTGCTTTTGCAATGACCCTGTTGATGATACCCTTTGCTGTAAATTTCTCAAAGCCAGACGTGCCAAAGCCATTTTGTTTATTACCTTAATCTTCAAGTAATGTTTTTTTGCTTATAATAATGGAAGGAGTTTAGACAGCTTAAATAAGGATTTGTGTGTATGTTTATTTTGATTTGATTTGATGTTGGTAACTATGCATAATGCATGCTTTGGATGCTTAGAGAAGGGTCTAAGATATTCGAGAACACACATTGTTACATGATGATACGATTCAAAGAGTGTTCCAGAGAGGGAAAGAACAATTTTTACAAGAATCTTCTAAACATCTCTTTTTCTGGTGGGCCTCATTTTATTGGGCTTGGCTAAAATTAAGGCCTCATTTTAATCCAGGTTAAAATTCCATCAAATAATAATTTTAAAGAATATCCAGTGTATTAATAATTTTAAGAGAATAAACCTGGTACCACAAAATTATGTGTGTAAATTTTAGTAGTGTTTGAAAATTTGTCTAAGACAAAGAAAGAAAGTAAATAGAATTTATTTACTGATTTAAGCATATCTCAGTTTATAGAGATTTTATTCAAGTATGATTGATGTAAATTTTTATTCATGATTTTTCACTGTTTATATTCAATGATTTGTTTTTTATACAAACAAACAATTCTATAAAAAATTCTGAATCATTGTATCATATTTCCATACTGCATCATAAAATAATGCACCACTCTTGTATGCAGCATTTATATTGATGATAGATAACAAATGGGATGAAAAAACAATAACTGGGTTTCCCTACCTAATTTTGTATATATAATAATGAAGCATAATCCAATTAAAAATACCCAAATAATGCAGCATTTTAAAAAGCCAAGTTTGATGAATATGAAACCAAGTCAGAAATGATGTACTATTTGACCATTTCCCTACCTAATTTTGGTCAAATTTAGCAGATAAGCATAGCAAATGGAAGTGCATCACGCAGTCAACAAAAGAGAAATTTTCAAAACTTGCCTCTCGTGGAAACCAGAGAGGAAACCAGGGCAATCAATTAAATAAAAGTATAATACAATTATCTTAAAGCCTGCCTGCAGAGAGAAATTACACTCTTTGGCATGTAACGATTGAATATACAAACTGCTACATACATATTCATTCCCCTTCCTCCTGTTCCTAAAGAAGCAAGAACTAAATATTATTTCATCGATCAAACAAACGAAACGGCACTTCCTCAACCTTCATCGGCTCAGTCATACAGGCCATCCTGTTCCCAAATGTCCACAAGAAAATCTACCATTTCCTATTTACCAATTTTCATATAAGCAAACAATCAGATCATCATTTTCAATCAAAATTGCATACATGGTTGTTCAGAACTGAATAAACTATCAATTTTTTCCCAAAGTTTTTACTCTTTCCAATTTAGTCCTTCAAGTATATGAAATCCGTCAATTTAGTCTTTAAAGTATATGAAAATCGGTTATGTTAGTCCCTAAGATTTTTAATTGCAGGGACTAGATTGATGGATTTCATATACTTTAGGGACTAATAATATTTATATACTTTAAGGACTAAATTGGAGAGAGTGATAATTTAGGGACTAAATTGATAGTTTACTCTTCAAAAGTTGATGCTTACAGCGAGAGGGATAGGTTGACGGAATGGCTTGTTGCTTGTCAGTAAACTTTCATATGTTGCATTCCAACTGCAAAGCCAAAAAATTTTGGCAAGGCACAGAGAATAAGTTCTGACAAGATAGAGATAGACACACAAGTTCACATCTTATCGACTAATTAGATTAGTTTCACAACATGCCGCACTAACATGCAAATAACTTAAAGAAAATGTATAACAGCCTAACCACAAGTCCACAATGTCTTTGATACAAAATTCAGACACAAACAAAATGGATTTGCAGTAATCTCAACACAAACAAAATTACAGAAATAAGAAGCTTCCAATAGAATTAATCCAACAGCAAGGATGTTATTCACCTCAATTTAGGTTCTCGCAATTGTTGTGTTCGACTCTCGGGCTTTTTATTTCCAACCCAACGCTGCCGGGTCTGATTCCATAAAATTAGACCTGCAGCCAAAATTATGTCGCATAACTTAATATCGGGACATCGACAATCAACGGGATATAAATGAGACAACAATATGCAAAATTGGGCGAGCAATTTCCATGAAACTTAGTACGTAATACAAAGATAACTAACATGAGATCAGAAAGAAGATTCAATGGGAAAATTCACATGAATAGGATAAGAAATGACAATTAGCCACATTTCACAAATGTGTGTGTGGTCAAAAGACATTATTTGATATTTCAATATAAACTAAACTGAACCAACATATGATACCATGTCGCTCAAACCCTCTGCCCTTCCATCTCTTCCCTAAAACCCTTCCTTTCCTTTCACTCCCAAACAAACCCAAACGTAAAGTAACTACATTAGACATCAGCTAAACGTTATCATTGTTCACAACACTCCACCCAAATGAACATATACATGTTATATTATAGCTTAAAGTCTTGCTGAAAAGAAAGCATAGTCGCTTTCAGTTACCAGTATTTCAGTCCATATCATTCCCTTTTCTTTTCTTTTTTTAAATATGTAATATAGAATACCATGATTTACAACAAAAGCAATATTGCTGAAAAAAGCAATATCAAAATATGTAATGCTTGTTTAGTAAATTATCTGCACAACAAAAGCAAAGAAGAATACCATGATTTACAAATTCAGATGGGTTGTTCGAAGAACTGCCATGAGGAGCTGTAACTTGGTTATTTAGACTTGTTGAAGATATACTCCCTTGTGATTGAACAATACTATTGTCCATATCATGCGTGCTGGTGGTCCAGAAATCTTCTGATGTACTAGGTTTCTCCACTGCCTTACCTTGTTTTGTCAACCCTTTTGTTGACGGTCCTTCAACAGTAGTAACTAGTGCGGGCCTTTTATAGCATCCAACACAACCACTGCTCTGTTACAAATCACATTAATTTCTGTTATGAACCACATTATTATAATTGAATACAATTTCCTAAAACAACCAGCACCATAATCCAAACACATCAATTTCTTAGCTGCAAACTGATTAAACATACACTGCAATCTAATCACTTTATTGACTGTTTGCTTCTGTGGCAACTAAAATTGATTTTGAATGAATTGATGCAAAATTCATTAATGGTTAAAAATGGGTTGAATGTAAAATGATTTATGTTTAGCTAAATACATTAATATAGAAATGAGTTAAGCAATATATTCAAAGCTAAAAAATCAATTGTAAACACAAAAGCTCGTGATGGTAGCTTCGAGCTAGAATCAATTCTGATGACAAAATCAATTCTACACGAGAATATTCAAAGATGTCAAAACCAACTCTAATCAATTTTGCAACCTCCAAAATTGGAACCAAACATGGTAATCCCCAAAACAGAAATGCAGTTATTGGATTCCATAAAAACCCATCTTCTTGAATAGGATCAATTTCATTAATTTTCTATAATACCATGTAAATCAAGAGAGAAAAAAAATACCAAGAATTAAAATATTATTATCAATCAATATCAATATAGGAGAAAACATAGAAACCCATAAAGATATAAAAGGTAATTGAATTAAAAATCGCGAAAAGAAATAAACTTTAGAAAGTTATTATGATGATTGGATTCAGAAAACGTACCCCATATGCATGTAGTGTCTGAAACACCCCCAAAATACAAAACCCTAATCAAATTAGATCTGCCACAGATGAAATTGAAGAGGACAAAATCCAATTCCAAAGAAATCCTAACAATTCAACAAAAGAAACTTCAATATGTAAAATTGAGAAACGAAAGGAAGAAGAAGGAGAAAAAGGAACCTTTGTTTGAGATGATAGTGTCTGTCGGTGTTGTTGCGTGAAAGAGATAGCTCTCCCTTCTCAGTTCTGATGTGCAGAGACACGCACGCAGAAGAGATGGGATTGCTTTTGGATTCTTCTTCTTTCTTCTTCTTCTCCTTCAGAGACTTCTTTCTTCTCTCTCTCTCTCTCTCAAAACCAAAAAAGAATAAAATATTGCAAGTTGGTGCTATTTTTAACCACCCCATATACTTTAATTATTTATTAAAAAAATACTTTCATTATTATTTTTTGGTTACAATACTTTAATTATTAGAGATCAAGTCTATGTAAGCATAGTTTAATAGACAAAAATATTTCATTTATATGATTAAGATTCAAATCCTTATTACTTCCATTTATCTTTTACTAATAAAAGGAAACACCTATCTAGCTCTTAAGCCTCCATTATGCTGACGTGGCACTTTAAAAAAGCTTCTCATACTCTCTTACAAAGTTATCAACCTCTTTTATTCTATCTTTTATTTTTAATTAAAACATAATCAATAAAATTTTAACATTAAATAATAGCTAATGCTACACAACCTATCTTATTCCATGTGAAAGGTTTCATTACAAACAATCAATAACACTCTTTTAATAGCATGGTTTAAATCTTATTATGTGGCTATAGTTGATTCAATTTCATACAATACAATCAAATAAAAATCAAATAGCCTCCACATTAACAATAACAAACAATACAAAAAAAAATTGTTAGTTTTTTTTGGTAAAATTTTTTTGGTTAGTTATAAGAAAACAATATATAAAATAAATTATATGTGTATTCCTTTCTTATTCCATAATTGATATTCTTTAACTATGACTATTCACTAACTCATTGTATTAATACAAAATTTTAATTAATAAATTGGTTGGTTATACTTTGTACAAATTTTTACTCTCCAATCCATAGTCTTTGTGTGTATAAATACATGATTTTATGCATTTTGTTTTCACTAATCATCATTTTCTCTAAACAATTTCTCACGTGTTCTTCAATTTTGTATATGGTAGTTTTTCTTTTCTTTCTCATTGTTCACATATTTCTTATCTCTTCATTATTTTGATGCCTATTATCCTATTATATAGATTCCCCGAATATTTAAAGTCTCCTTTTAAGCGATATACTCCCTCCGTTCCTTTTTATAAGGAACAATTTGGAAAAAACACACAAACCAAGGAATCTTATTTTTTTTATTAAAAATTCTAAAGTTTTGTAATCTATTCCAAAATTAACCTTGGTGTAATTAATGCATAGGGAATATGTTATTGTAATTAATGCATAACATTGGAATAAATAAAGGGTAGAAATGTAATTGTTTAATCAATAAAACATGAATTTAATGATTGTTTCTTATAAAAAGGAACAAATTTTTTTCTCAAATTGTTCCTTATAAAAAGGAACAGAGGGAGTAATATTTTTTATGTCTAATTTTCAAACATATTTTCTTATATTGATTAATATGAATATGACTATGATTATTTTTTCATGTAATGAAGGAGAACAAGCAGAGTTCCATTTTTGCTTTCGTTGCATCCTCACTGCCTATGAAGTGATAGTTGATGTAAGAATATTTTAAGTCTCCTTTTTAGTGATATAATATTTTTTAAGTCTAATTTTCAAACATATTTTTTTATATTGATTAATATGAATACTATGATTATTTTTTCATGTGAGGAAGGAGAACAAGCAGAGTTCCATTTTTGCTTTCGTTGCATCCTCACTGCCTATGAAGTGATAGTTGATGTAAGAATATGTATTTAACTCTAATATTTATATAAACAGCCGTGTAAGCCATCTATAATGTTTGTAATTAGACTTTTCTTTTTCATGTATTATTTTATTAGTCTAAATTTTAGCTTACTTATTTCTTATTTTCTTTTGATGATCAAATATATAATCTTTATGTGTTTACCCCTGTACTTAAAATATTGTTTGGTTGAGTATTAATAAAAATATATATGAATTTTAATAGTAGACAATATGTTATCTTATTCTTACAAATATCTTTTTATTTTCTTTTAAGTTGTAATTTAAATATTCTTTTAATGATTATATTATCATTTGAATCAAATTAATATTTGGAGATTTGTTTATATACAATTGATGATCATGTTGATAAATTATACGCAAATTATAAAAAATTGGAAACAATATATTCATAATTTGGTCTATTTGCAATAGATTAAAGAGTGAATGACCCTTAATATTTTTTTAAGTCTCCGACACAAAAAAAAATCTCGGTCGTTCTTATACTTGGTAGTGCTTTGAAATTTATAAAGATTAAGGGTATTTTTTTAATTATATAGCACTATATAGACCATTTTATTAGATTACTACAGTTTGATTTTAATATTCAACTTCCGTTAATGTAGATTTACATACTATTCGATTTCCATTATAATGAAACAACTTTTTGTATTGAATGAGTTATATGTAAGATAATTTTAAAATAAATTTGAGTAGCAGTATTTGCATTTGAAGCATAATTTTTATCAGCCCTTATGCAAAATAATATTTTGTAAAAGAAAAAACCTTATGCTGTCTAATACTCTCTGTAAAAAAAAATGAATTATCTAATACTATCTTATAATATCACACCCTAGACACTTTTAAGTTACAAAACTTATTATCTATTTTTAATTTTGTTAATATAGATAGTCGTATAATTAAATTAACAATTGTTTATAATAAATGAAAAATATGATTGTAACATATACTTAGGACTTTGAGAATATATGATTTAAGAGTATTTCTCTATAGAAAAAGATTACTATTCTAAGAAGCAATACTAAATTGAACTGAAAATCACAAATAAATATTATTAAGTTAAAAAAAGAAGAAGGAGGGGATAGAACCCTCATTAAAAAAAAAGAGATAAACTCCAATTGTTATTAAAAAAATAAAATGCGCGATACATCAAATAAAAAGCAAAGTGACAATTAACTATCTAATTGCAACTCACTTTTTAAAAAAAAAAATACAATTGCAATTCATATAAAAAAAAACTAAGATCTATGTTTACACTATTAAAATAAAATATAGGATATTTTTCCAAACTTATGCAATATTATAAGAGAATTATTATATTAAAATATAAACAAAACTACGATATAAATCAATAAAAAATTTATATTTCTAAACCACATTTTTTAATTTTATACATATACTAATATTAAATATAATCATATTTTTAAATAATATTTATTATGTAACCGTGTAATTATACTTATCACAATTATTATTTTTCATTTATAAAAATATTTTAATTATATAGTTTAATCGAACCCGTGCAACGCGATGCTATGATTAATGTTGATAATTATTCATATGAAAGTTGAAGTGTAACCTATAACATTTTGTGAAAATAAATCGGCTACTTTTTTATTTATGCGTTTTGGCTATTCATATTCATATGCATTTTGGATGTTACTAAATTATTAATTATTATGCTATTAAAAAGAGAACAAATTCAACAATTTATGAATGTCTCTCACTATAACCTACCATATAAAATTAGCAAACCACGAGAGGAGAATAAGTAGATAAGTGATATGATTTTACAAGACTACAATTTCAATAATTTTTTGTGCATAATTTTCTAGGCTAAAATAACCTAGGACAACTTTTAAGATAAAATACTTATCATCTATTTAATTTTGTTAAAATAGATAGGCATATAATTAAATTAAAAATTGATTATAATAAATGAAAAATATGAATGTAACATATAGTTAGGATTTCGAGAATACAATTTAAGAGTACTCCTCGATATTATAAAAAAACTCATCTATAAAAAAGAGCACCACATCCTAATAAGCACTACTAAACAAAATTGAAAACCCAAATAAAAATTATTAAATAAAAAAGACAAAGAAATGAGGGGAGAAAAACCTCATTAAAAAAAAGAGAAAGATGAAAAATAAAAAATTAAAGAGAACATGAATTAAGCATAGTAAAAATAAGATAAATAAAACTGCCGCCTAAAACTATTTTGACCAATAAAATATGGGATACATAATTCTATCAAGTAAATGTTTGAGAAGAAACTTCAAAATAAATCAATTTATTATTAGAACAAGAATCGCCTTTTTTTTGGTATAAATATGAGAGACCTTTAATTGGATGGAGGGGTATTGTAAATAGTTATATCATGTTTATTTTAATTGAATAAAGAATATAAAAAAAATAAAATAGTTATATCATGTAATGCATAATTTTCCAAGAATAAGATGAAAGGATAAAATGACAAAATCATCAATTGTTGATGCTCATTTGTCAAAATAAACTTTAGAAATTATTATTGAAATTGTAGATATTAAAACATATTTACATATATTTATAAAATAAATCACATGTATATTTAAACATATTTACACGCAATTAAAATTTTCTAAAAAATATAAAATTATTAATTTGATTTAATTAATAAAATTGTAACTATTTGGATAAAATAAGTACATATTCTAAAAGAATGTTTAAGTTACGGCTCAAAATTAAATAGTGAGATATTTATAAGAATAAGATGACAATTTTGTAAGCACATAAGAAGATGACATGCTCAATGTTAAATTATCTGTATTTGACACCTTATATTGCATAGAAGGTTGCACTATTTGATACGTAATTTTTTAAAAAAAAACCGAGATAACATGATAAAAAAAGTTAAAGCCACCATATATGAATCGTATTCTATAACCAAAGTTTATTTCAATATTTTGCATGGATAATATTGTCCGCAAGTATAAATATGTATGCCTTCAACTTTTATTGAAAAAAATAAAATAAAGGATATATTAACAATAAAAAGCAAAGTAACACGTGGCTATAAAATTACAACTCTTATAAAGAAAATGATGATATTATACGGTTATACTATTAAAATAAAATAAGATACATCTTTTCAAACTTATGAAATAGTATAAGAGATCTATTACATTAAAATATAATAAACAAAACTACGATATAAATCAATAAAAAATCACATATTTCTAAACAATTTTTAATTTTATTTTTATTCATATATTAATATTAAATATAATCATATTTTAAGATAGTATCTACCATTTAACTATATATATGATTATACTTATTACAATTATTATTTTTCAATTATAAAGATGTTTTAATTGTATATTTTAATCGAGCTTTAATTGAGCCCGTGCAACGCACGGGTTTACTCCTAGTTCATCTTAAAATAGACACTTTACCTTTTTATATTTATCAAATAATTTATGCATTTGGTAAATAAATTAAAAACATCAATTAATTCAATAAACTTAAAAAGATGAAGTGTCTTTTATAAAAATGCTAGAGAAAATATATCTCATACATTAATATTTGTCTTCCCCCAATTCCTTTTTTAATCTCGATTTTTTTGAAAGGCATTTCTTTCTTTTATTCATTATTATCTTCTATGGATCAAATAAATGTAAATCAATTCGTTAATCTATTAATATAACACACATGGTCACACCGTAACACTTATTTTGAGAAGGAGAGAATATATAATAAATTGATTGAATAAATGTATAAAAATGTTTTACATGGAGATTTATTTATTTCTTAAAAATATGTCGAATAATTTCTTAAAAATATGAATGATATTTCTGTTTAAATAAATATAAGTTTAATTAAACTTATTTAATTTTGTGAAAAAAGGTTATTTAACGATGCATTATTTTGATGGATTAGTTTGTTTTTTTTGACAATTATTAGATGGATTAGTTGGATTAGTTTTTTCTTTGACAATTATTAGATGGATTAGTTTTTTTCTTTTTGTCGACAACAAGTATTAGATGGATTAGTCGGCGATTTGTGTTTGTGCATTAATAATAAATAAATAAATAGAGGAATTAAAAATGTTTTCCTTTGCTACATGCCTATATTAATTTATTGAATAATTGATGTATTTAACCTGTAAATATATCAATAATTTAACGATTCTAAAAAGTCAACATCAATCGTCTCTTATAAAGAGAACAAAGAGAATATGGACCCGTTTGGATTAGCTTATTTTTTATGCAAACAACTTATGCAATTTTGATATATTATTATAAATTTGTCAAGGTAAATTATGATAAAATAGTTTATAAAAATATAATTTTCACTAGTGTGAACTTATAAAATAGCATAAAACCTAATTTATATTGTATAAGCTGTTTGCATAAGTTAAAAATAAACTAATCCAATCTGACTCATATTAGTTAAAATTACACTCATCTTTACTCTTTTTAAATGACAAAACACCTATTTTAATTTCATATCAAATTCAAATAGATAGTACTACCTGCCTTCTCTTGGTTGGGCTGTTTGGTCCGATTTACAAAACTATGGTTTATTTGTAGAGAGTTAAGAAACTTGAATTGTTCTTTTCTTTCTAAGAAAAATATCTTAAATTGTTCTGCAACTAATTAGTAAATAGTAATTGATTTACCGCATCATGATCATCCGATTGCATATTTATAGGAAATCTGTTTCAACTTAGGGTACATTATTTCTTTTTTACTTACCAAGGTAGAATGAATTTGAGTGAGTGAATGAATGTAACAATGACGGCAACATGTTCATATTTACCACATGAGTTATGGGAGCACATCATCAAATTCTGCGACAACTCTTCTTTGAAGTCTCTCTCCGTCGTCTCTAAACAGTTTCTCTCCATTACCAATCGTCTCCAATTCTCTCTCACAATCACCGACGACACAATTCCTTTCCTTCCCCGTCTTTTCCAAAGATTCCCCAACCTCACATCCCTCCGCATCACTAGCTTGTATGGATACAATGACTTCGACATTGCAAATTGGTTGCGAGTTTTGTCCAAAAAGATGAAAAATTTAACATCTCTCACTTTATCCGAAGCATATTTTACCTACGAGAATCATATCCTCATTGATCATTGTTTCCCTTTACTCAAACAACTCAAATTAACCACTCATTCATACAATTATAGTAAAGATGATCATGATCATGGTGATCATCTTCTTGGCACCTACTAAACTCCGCAAAATTAATTTATCTGGCAATTAATTCCACCGAAAAGAAAGATGTCGGAAACAGCAGCCGTGTGTCCATATTTACCAGATGAGTTATGGGAGCCGGTCATCAAATTCTTCCACGGCGACCACAGTACTTTCAAGTAGTGTACAAACAGTTTCTCTCTATCACCAACCGTCTTCGATTCTCCATCATAATCAAGGTTGAAACGATCCCTTTCCTTCCTCGCCTCTTCCAAAGTTTCCCTAACCTCATGTCCCTCTCCATTGTTCTCTACTGCAACAAAGACAACTCCAACTCCAACGCCATTCTTAATATACTCTCCACTGTCCCTCGTTTATCAGACATCAAATCGCTCAGCTGGGTTATGACGTGCTCTGTCTAAAAAAATGAAAATTTTGACATCTCTCAAATGTGTGGCAATGGATGCTTTAACAAGAATGATCTCTTCTTCATAGCTGATTGTTTGTATGGGCTGGGCCTTTGGGGGCTCAGATACTCAGGTGGAGGATCTTAGCTAAAGAGGAGTAGTTTGCTTAATTGTCGATTGCTTGTGGTGAGGAGACTAGCATTTGATGCTACTCCGTTTATTTTAGGTTTATTTATTGTCTCGGATTGTAATAATAGATAGTGTAACACCGGGTGTGAGGTTAACGCTATTTCTTATATGTATGTTTGGATTTATGTTGGCCGTAGTTGTCGAATTTTGTGATTGAAGTTTAATTGTGGATTACTTATTAGTATAGCCGGGTGAGTATGTTTCCCTATCTCAGCTCTCTTCGGTTGGCTGTGCTACATATTTACATGTTTTAGTTTTACTGTGTTTTGGCCAAGTCTAATATCTTTGCGACTATGATCTATCATAGACCTCTGTAAATTGAGAGTGATTTGACTGACTCGTGTTCAACTGTACTTGCATTCGCCTGTCTTGCTATTGGTCGAGGGAAACTCGCCTAACTCTAAAATCTTTTGCTGTCCATTCTTTTGATTGAAAGCAAAAAATAAATAACAACAATCTGATCCTCCGAGAAAATTAATTGGAAACCAAAAGTCCAAAATTACCTGCTTTTAGCCAGCATAATACCATTTGCTCTATTAATTTATCTGCAACTTAGAGTTTGTCTTTGATCACATAAAATTCTAAAGTTGCTCATTGAATCAGAAATTTATTAGCAAGCATAATACCATTTGAAACCATAATTCTAAAGCTGCTCATTAAACGGTACTCGATCCTTGGGTTCAAATTAAACATACATGAACATGTTGGATACTTGGATGTATATTTTTATTGAAGCAGACCCTGATAAAAAAAAATTAAGAAAGAAGGGATAAAGACATTTTTTTTTGTTGATGGAAGGGATAAAGACATTTGTTGTTATGAAATCATGAAACCCCCATAATTTATGTGATACTAGCCGCCCGTTTGGATAATGCGTGTTTTCTATTAGACGGAGGTATATAAATTGTTAAACTATTTTTGTTGTAACTGGCTTTGTTATATAAGTACTTGTTAAAAAAAACAACCATAATTGTTGATTATTTTTTTTTTGTTGGTAGTTTTTTTAAGAGTAGAATAAGAATAATGAAAAAGTTATCCAAAAAATTTGTATCTTTTTTTATATACAGTAATAAATGTAGTTTTATTGTCCATTACATCTTTTTTAAAATAAAAAAAAAATATGAAAATTAGTCAGACTGGTCTATCGAACCACATAGCCCATTACTAATTGGGTCGGGCTTAGTTTTGCAACTCATGAAACAAACAGACCGATCCACGAAAGCAACTTTATGAGAAAAAAAGTTGTCTACTCCTATATTTAATTCTTTACCCCTACATATTTTAAAATATTCACATTCTACCTTTATTTTACTATACTATTTTTAATTCTTTTTTATTTGTTGACTTTTTCGATGAATGTACTGCTCCGTTAAACTCCTCTATTTTTTGATTTGTTAATTTGACTGGAACACTATTACATACCGGAACACTTGAAAAAAATATTTAGATGTGTAAAAATATTCTCAATTCTAAAAAGTGAATAGTTGCTCTCACATCCATGTTTGGACTTTCAACATTTCAATTACTATTTTACAGTCAAAACAAGCTTTCTAATTCTTTTTATTTTATTTTATTGTTTGTTTGTTCCTCAAAGGGATATTTCTCAATCAATATCTGTTAGCAATGTGAGATTATTAGGGAAGGTATGTGATTTTGGCATATAGATTAGTCAGCAAAGACAAAAGAACCGTGGGGCGCAAGCAATTGCAACAATTACCTGACGTATTTTCCTTTTTTACTTTAAAAAACGTAACAAAATTTTAAGGAAATAAAATATATAAATAACTAGCATTCGTGATAATTTTAAGCAAATCTGAATTAGGGTAGAAATAGAATTTTCTAATAGGAGTTAGAGAGAAACTTTGTTGCCGTAACAACGGCAAGAACAACAGAAGAAACATATTCAATTTTATATTTACCTGACGACATTTGGGAGTGTATCTTCAAATTCCTTGATGATGACGACGATAACAGTACTTTCAAGTCTCTCTCCGTTGTTTCCAAAGAGTTTCTCTCTATCACCAACCGTCTCCGATTCTCTCTCACTATCACCGATCAATCCATCCCTTTTCTTTATAGCCTCTTTCACAGATTCTCTAACCTCACATCCCTCAGACTCATATTCTCAGCGGAACGCGATGACAATGACTTCAATGCAATTCTTACACTAATCACCAATTTACCGAATTTATCCACCATCAAATCGCTCTCTCTCTCCAACCACTACAATAATATTCCTCCCTATTGGTTGCAAGTTTTGTCCAAAAAGATGATAAATTTGAAATCTTTCACTTGTACTGGAAAGAAGTGTTTCAACAAGAATTATTTATTCATCATCCCTCATTGTTTCCCTTTACTCGAAGAACTTAGATCTCAGGACTTCTTATGCCTTTAATTTTCTGCTAGAATGGGATCATCATCATCATCATGAGTTAGAGTTATAGTTATAGTTGAATTAGAATGTCGGCTATGGCGATAGAGTTTTAGTTGAATTAGAATGTGATTTTCAATTTATTTGTTATTATCATTAGTTAGTTATTATTATTATCCAACTTTAATTTTGTGTTTTTCCTTTTATTTTCTGCAAAATTTTGTTTTGTTTTGTTTTGTTTTTCCTTTTAACTTGTACTGGGGATTTCATCTGAATGCATTTGATGAAGATTGGTTTATTTTGGTTAAATGATCATTTGTATTTTTATTTTATTTGATGAAGATTAGTTTATTTTGGTTTAATGATAAAAAAGAAAGAGAATTAGTACAAGGAGTACAAGCTCTTCCTACAGGGAACAAAAAGATACAAACAGAAGCAGAATAGATACTCTTTTAGTTTAAGGTTTGGTTTTTTCTGTTTGGAAAAAATACACCCAAATTTGCTACTATAGGTGAGTTTGTTTTGGATTTTTTTGAAAATAGATTTTATAGTGTTACATAGTGTTTGATCACATATCAAATTCTATTTTCAAAGCAGAATGCTGCATTCTCATTTGTATGTTCCCATGCAGTGGCGGAGCCAGAAAATTTCTAAAGCCCGGGCAAAATATCAGTTTTAAATAAATTTTTTAGTATTACACCGAAAAATATTAATTTTGAATAAAATATATCACTTTTGTCCTAAATTAATTCCTAAAAATTTCAATTTTGCCATAAACTAACCCCTAAAAATACCAAAAAATTAAAGTATTACACCGAAAAATTTCAGTTTTGAATAAAATGTCTCAATTTTGCCTTAAATTAATCCCTAAAAAATTTAATTTTGCCCTAAACTAACCCCTAAAATACCAAAAGTTTCGACCGAGCCCGGGCAAGTGCCCAGCTGGGCCTTGCATCCGCCACTGTTCCTATGTGATCTAAAGTTGCTCATGAATCACAAGTTTGCTAAGAGTTTTCATGTGGAAAATAAATTCCTACTACCACTCATCGAATCTATACTTGAATGTTCAGATTTGTGAGCTACTTCTTCCAGTGAATTCTTAATTAGCTTCAGAGTTATGTGTATTGTTTATCATGATTTTTTCATCAATATTCAATAAGATGAAGATTGGTTTATTTTGATTAAATGATCTTAACATTTCATAGGATGTATTATCTTATGCTTTGTTTTAATAGTATTAATAGTTTTATGCCCTGTTTCTTTGTTTTAATTTTATGCTCTGTTTCTCTCTATCATTCATTCTATAAACTATGAATATTTTTTTTTTTTTGACAAAATAAACTATGAATACTTTAACAGAGTTAATTGCATAATTTCTTTGTCAATTATAAATAAAAGGTCAAATGCTTTCGGTACCTCTCTAAGTTTTGTGTTTGTATTATAGTAAAAGAAGGAATGATACCGAGTTTAGCAGTATTATAGATGAATATAGCAAGTTACTAGCTTGTTTAGTTCTCAAGTGTTTAATTATTGTCAACCTTGTATTGAACTTATAATTATGAATAAAATGCATTAAGTTTTCTTTTGTCAAAAAAAAAAATTTTCGTGTTAGTAACATTTAGGTCTTTTTTTATGGGTTGAAGAAAATAGTTTTTTTTTTTGTAGAAAAATAATTTAGAAAATTAGATTGCGGTTCACATTCTCAATAACAAATTCAATTTCCCCTATTTTCTAAGGGTACAGTTAAGTTTTCGTATGCCATAACTCCCTTTTTTTCCTATTATTCCTTGTTTGATGATTTTGAACCCGTATTTTGATCCAACTTTTCATCAAAGCTTCAACAAGTTTTGTATCTCAAGAGCCAGAGGATGACAATGATGATTTAGTAATGTTAGAATCTCCTCCGGTTACTAATACGGAGAATGTTAATGAAGGAGGGATCACTGTATTTTAGACAAAATATGAGTTGGGGATCAAATTAATAGGTTAAAATTTATAAAATTTAACAGAGACGGATCTTAAAATAATGTGGGCTTTGTAGAAACTAGGGAACATATTTAACCCATTATTATTTATTCATAGGAAATCTGAATTAGGGTATAAATAAATAGAATCTTCTTATATAAGAGTTGAGAGAAATTTGGTTAGTAGTAACAATGACGGCAATAACAACAGAAGAAGCATGTTCATATTTATATTTACCTGATGAGATTTGGGACTGCATCTTCAAATTCCTTGATGACGACAACAGTACTTTGAAGTCTCTCTCCGTTGTTTCCAAACAGTTTCTCTCTATCACCAACCGTCTCTCTCTCACTATCACCCATCAATCCATCCCTTTTCTTTCCACCCTCCTTCACAGGTTCTCTAACTTCACATCCCTCAGACTCATTATCTCCTCAGAACGCCGCAATGACACTGATGTCAATGAACTTCTTACACTAGTCTGCACTTTCCCGAATTTATCCACCATCAAATCGCTCTTTCTCTCGTCTACGACAACAATATTACTGCTGATGGGTTGCTAGCTTTGTCCAAAAAGATGCCAAATTTGACATCTTTCACTTGTTACGGAATGACTTATATCCGTAAGAAAGATCTATTCTTCATCGCTGATTGTTTCCCTTTACTCGAAGAACTTTATCTATCCTGCTTTTATACTTGGTATGCTTGTCTAGAATGGGGTGATTATCATGATCAACTGTTGGAACTTCCTAAACTCCGCGAGATTTATTTATCTGGTACTCACCTTAAACACCAATATATTGTTGATCTCTGCAAGAACTGTGAGCTTCTTCGAGAGATTTCTGTGATTCCCTGGCGTTATAGTTCAATTTATTTCGGTCATGCAAAACAAAAATAAAAATGATGCAGAGTCTTCAAATCGTGATCCTTTAATGTAAAACAGAATTTTAGTATTAAGCGGAATAGATACTTTATTTTGAGATAAGTGGTTTTTACTTAGTATGCTTCTATTGCAAATGATTAACTTTAGTTAATGATATGAGCCTAATTTATTCCTTTAGTTGAGCCTATATAAGATGAAAATTATATAATTGCTTGGATCAATGAGAATGATCTCTTCATTGTTGCTGACTGCTTCCCTTTACTCGAAGATCTTTATGATGTAAAAGAGAAGGTTGACAGTGTCATTTCTTGAATGTTAGAGTGGTTCAATTCATCTTTACTAAATCTTGTGATCTTTTTGATCCCTCACAAATATTGGACTTTTACCTATAAACATCATGAATATGATCAAGTTGAATTCTCTCTTGAAGATATCTTTTACTTTATGGTTTTTTTAGTTTGATTTTATTTTGAAAATGGTTTCTTAGTAACATAGTGTTGCTTATAATTTGACATAGAACATGATTTTTTTTTTCTTCCTTTGTTTTTGATTCACCTGCCTTTGTTTCTGATTTTATTTTGAGAGTGTTACGTTTGTAATAGATAAGTCCTTTAAATTTCTTAAGTAACAAATAAGTTTTTAAGTTTGTAATTTGTAACACCATATTTTTTAGTAATAGAGGATAACTTGAAGGACCTAGATGTTATAAATTACAAACTTAAAAGACATTTTTGTTACTTAAAAAACTTTAAGACCTATCTATCTATTACAAAAGTAAAACTCAAAGGAGCTATTTACTACTTAAAAAACTTAAAAGGAACAATGATGCATTTTGCCTATATAATATATACTCAACTATCTAATGTATAAAATCAATATGTAAATATAAATGTATAAAAAAATATATATAAATTTTAAAATATTTTTGAAATTTTATATTTAATCCAGTCAGATCATTAACCAAACGAGTCAAACTATATATAGCTCAAGTTTAACTCATTTTGTTCGAGTTGTCTCGATTCAGGCATATTAATATTATTTTTTTAAAAAAAATAAAGTATAAAATTGTTATGTTTTATCTTAACCTTAAGTGTTCCAATTCAATAAAAAAAAGTGTTCCAATTAAATGCAAATATTGAAATTTTAAATAGTACAACTTTAGTCCCGTTGAAATTTCATGAAACAAAATGTATTACTTTATTTTGGAAATTATTAAAAAGTTAGGAGACATATTCCCGTCAACATAATTCAGTTGGTATTATATAAATATTACATGTAATATGCAGAAATTTAAGTTTAAATTTGGTACTCCCACTTATTCACCTTAAAAAAGTGAAATTATAAAACCCAAAGATTAATGCACCAACATAATAAATTAGAGAGAAACTATTTCTTGTTCAATCCAAATCAATAAAATTTGATTCAGTCAATTTGGCCAAAATAAAGTAATTAAATACCCTCTTATAAAAATAGTTTATTCGATAAATAAAGTTTTATTTTAATTTATAACTTTATGTAATAAAAATTATATTTTTATAAATTATTTTTTCACTACTTTAAAAAATTTACAATAATACATAAAAGCTTATTTATTTGCATAAGTTCAAAAATAAAGGTCTATTTCAATTGACTTATTTTTGAGCTTATAAAAAACAACTTATGCAAATAAATAAGTTTGTATGTATTATTATAACTTTTGAATCAACATAAAAATTTATTTATTTGTGTTAGAATAGGAAAATATCTGATATGCATTACTTTTATATTTAAATCCGAACTAAACCTCTTACTTAGAGGGCTTAGAATAATCAAACCTAATTATTAAGATATTTTCTAAACAAACTAAAATATAAAATTAATGCATATCTTAAAAGATATTTTTCTATTCTAACAATTTGTATAAATTATTTTTATAAACTCTAAAATAAATCAAATTCAAACGGACTTCAAGTCGATTCAAACAGGCCTATACCATATTTATTTATTTTTTTGCAATAAATCTGTTTAATTTATGTAGCATAACCTACTATTCTAGCTGCAACAATATGGCGCCGGCAAAAGCAGCATGCTTATATTTACCAGAGGAGTTATGGAATTGCATCATCAAAATCCTTAACGACGACAACCACCGCTACTTAGAACCTCTCTCCGTCGTTTCTAAACAGTTTCTCTCCATCACCAACTGTCTCCAATTCTCCGTCACAGTCACCGATCAAGCTGTTCCTTTCATTCCTCGCCTCTTCCAAAGATTCCCTAATCTCACATCCCTCAATGTCACTATCTCCTCCAAACGAAAAGAATGTGACTTCAACGCGCTTCTTATTGAAATCTCCACTTTTCCTTTGTCAAACATTAAATCACTCCATCTCTCCAACCTCAACTCCAAAATTCCAAAACTTGGGTTGCAAGCTTTGTCCAAAAAGATGAAAAATTTGACATCTCTCACATGTTCGAAAATACTTGGTATCGGCAGGAAGCATCTCTTATTAATTGCTTATAGTTTTCCTTTACTCGAAGAACTCAACCTTAGTTTTCCCATATTTTCTATTTCTAGGAAATATGAATTTGCGCTAGGTAATGTTCATCAAGTCTTGCCACTTCCCAAACTCCAACAGATTAATTTATCTGGTGATCTCATGGACAGAATATATGGTTTTTATTATCTGCGGAAGATTTATGAGCGTCTTGGAGGAGGTGGCAGAATTGATATTGATCTTGTCTGGGACTGTTGTTTATAATATGATGTGGGTTACTCTGTTTTTAAGTGTTACACATGACTAAGTCAAATGGAAAAATGGCATTATTATTATATAAAAATAAAATAAAAATATGTTTGACATGTAGTCATGGTTGAAGTTACGGAATGAATAAGAGATTGAATTTCTTTTAGTTTATGGTTTCTTTGGTTTTGTGTTTTGGGAAAAATGTGTTATTTTATGCCCTGTTTCATAGGATGTGTTATTTTATGCCCTGTTTCTTTGTTTTAATGGCACATCACATACCAATATGGTGTGATTCAAACAGTAGATGTTTGGGCTTCTTAACCATTTTGTTCAGGTTGAATGTTGATATCTAGAAAAGAATTATGAAAAAATATAGCACTTATCAGTTATCTCTGGGGATTAGTATACCCGATTCCTTAATTTATGGATTTTTTTTTACAGGATACAAGAAATGTTATTCTTTTTTGGTTGGTTTACAATTAAGCCAATGAGGTTCAACCGATCAAATTATTCACTGATCACTACTAGATCAAATTCACTAGCTTATATATACAAAAAAAGTTATTAGTTGTTTTTAAATATTGTGCTTCAAATTTATTCAATTATTCTGTATAAAGTTCAAATACAAAACTAATCATTGTGTGCTGGTCTTTTATAGCTTCACTAGAAACTTTTTTTTTTCCCCAGTAATTTAGTGGTTGAATTTTTTTTATATGGTGAATATTGCGAGTATCTGGGTTTGAACCCCGGTCCTACATATTACATACAATGTTTCTGTCAAATGAGTTATGCTCAAAAGGATTCATCTGTTTAAATTTTTAATTTTTTTTTTAACAGTCAATCTTAGATCATATATTAATAAATAGGTAATTACATGTTAATTAAAGGCAAACGGGCAACAAGCTGTGCCGCCAACCCTTTTTGAATAGCAAAACCAATTCGCGTAAAAATAACATTTTTAGCTCTAGGGGAAACAATATTGCTATTCATAACCTTTTAAACTCTTTGCAAAAGACTCGCAGCCTCTGGTGCTAGGAAACCAAAAGTGTCAAAAGCGAATGGTATGAAAGCATATTGATTATCAAAACATGTTTTCTCATGTTAGACCACTTTACTTGAAGCAGCTTTGAGGGCTGCTTGTCCCACGGTAAAAATCCCGACCCTTAAACCAACAAATGGGGAAACTCTGTTTTATTATTCAAATCGGTTTTTTTATATATACAAAATCTTTTTATTTTTGGTTGTTAAAGGATAAGGAATGCAAAATTTGTTTTAATTTAGGGGAAGCATATATATCCATCGATGATTCCATATATAACGGAAAATAGTTATTACTCTACCGTACCAAAAAAAAATAGTTACTACTCTTCAACAATGGCGGTGGTAGAATCAACATGTTCATATTTACCAGATGAATTATGGATGTGCATCTTCAAATACCTCAACAATGACGACAACCACCACTATTTGGAACCTCTCTCCATTGTCTCGAAACAGTTTCTCTCTATCACCAACAGTCTCCAATTGTCCGTCACAATAACCGATCAATCTGTTCCTTTCCTTCCTCGCCTCTTCCAAAGGTTCCCTAATCTCACATCCCTCAATGTCACTATTTCCTCCAAACGAAAAGAAGGTGACTTCAATGCGCTTCTTACCAAAATCTCCACTTTTCCTTTATCAAACGTTAAAGCACTCTATCTTTCCAACCTCAACTCCAACATTCCTAAAGATGGATTGCGAGCTTTGTCCAAAAAGACGAAAAATTTGACATCTCTCACATGTTCGGGGATACTTCGTATTCACAAGAAGCATCTCTTTTTAATTGCTGATTGTTTTCCTTTACTCGAGGAACTCAACCTCGACTTTCCTGTAATTTCTAAGAAGTGTGAATTTGTGATAGAAAATGATCATCAAATTTTGCCACTTCCCAAACTCCAAAAGATTAATTTATCTGGTGATCCCACGGACAACAAATTTTGCTTTTATCTGTTGAAGATTTATGATGACCTTTTTGAAAACATAATTGATATTCATATGTTTTTGGATTTTTATTATGTTTTGATTAATATGTCTAGGTGTTAGAATTTCACCTAAATTAAATTCATGGAGACTTATTTTCTTGTGTTTTATTCTAATAGTGGTTTTTTTTCCAGCAAATATACTATATATTGATTTATTGAGATATAGATGTTTATCCAGCTATGAGTTTTTTCTTTTATTTACTGCAATGTTTATATATCCCTATGTGAACTAAAATTGCTCATTGAATCAGAGAAGCTTGCTATAAGTACTGTTGTTCTTTACTAATGAAGCCAAGTTTGTTTCTTTTTAAAAGAAGAGGGAACGCATGGTTCGGTTTTGTGAGATACATAATAGCTTCTAATTTTTAAGATTTTTTAAAGAATTTCATTTATATACACTTTTAGTCTAAAGTTATTTTATACATGCATTCAATAACATATTGACACGTTATGTAATATGTTTTAAAATACATAACGTGTCAGATTTATTAAAAAACAACTTTACACTGACAATTCACAACAATTAAATTTTTTAAAAAAAATTTGTAACTTTTTGTTGTACAGAAAGAGATTCTACTCTTCTACATGGTTCTAAAGTGTTAGTTGATAGGGTGACAGAGAAAATTAATCTCAATGGAAGCACTCTCATTTCAGTGCCCAATATTTTAATTAGCAAGTCCATTTATCTTATTCTTTTCATGAGGAAATAGAAATATTAATTGACCGACCAATATTTTAATTACTCCATTTATTCATTTAATATTATCTCTGGAGATTCCTCCTATTGAGCTTCATAGTTAGTTTGCTTTTTGAAAATCATCTGGTGTTTGTATTCCTAAGAAATATTTGTTACAATTATAAGAAATGGTATAAGTTTTCACACTTTATTCAACTTGTAATGCAATATACACATGAGGCAATGACTGCATCATTCCTTCATCTAGGCCTAAATATGCTCTGCTATAATTACATGACAGTTAATACTCTTAATCATCTCTTATGGATATGCTAGAATTAAGCTAATTACATGAGAGCTAAATTATCTCTTAATTTAGGGTATATATATATATATATATATATATATATATATATATATATATATATATATTATTTATTGGGCGTTCTGTAAACGAAAGAATCAGAGAAATTTGGTTACTTACAATGGTGGCACTGCCAGATGATCTATGGGAGTGTATCTTCAAATTCCTCGGCTATCGCGATCACAACACGTTGAAGTCTCTCTCCGTAGTCTCCAAACAGTTTCTCTCCATCACCAACAGTCTTCGCCTCTCTCTCAATGTCACGAATCAAACAATCCCTTTCCTTTCTCGTCTCTTGGAAAGATTTCCTAACCTCACATCCCTCAATCTCATTATCGACTGTGAAAGCAAATGGTTCAAGACGAATCTTACCCGAATCTATAATTTCCCTCTAGACATCAAATCGCTCTATCTCTCTGACTATTCCGGCAACATAGAAGGGATGTACATCAAATCGCTCTATCTCTCCGACTATTCCGGCACCTTAGAAGGGATACAACCTCTCTCGAAATATATCATTCGTTCCAAAATGTGTTATATCGACAAGAATGATCTCGTTTTAGTCATTGCTTCTGATCCTTCACGCAACGAACTCCAACTCAGTTTTCCTATGATTTCTGTTAACTTTATTATGATAAGCATGGCTTATTGATGGTGATGATGATGATGATGATAATGCATCATCATGATCAACTCTTGGCACTTTACAAATCTTTTATGTTTATGATATGACTACTATTTCTGCATATTTGTTTCTTGTTTATTAGTAGTTTGTTTTCGATAAGCCAACAATTTGACACTGTCATTTGAGAAACTTTTGTGCAGAACTAACTTTCTATGCGAAATTCTGATTCTGATATTGAACTTATGAAGGCTGCACTACAAGGTGCTGCCAGAAATGCTTGAATATTTAATTTTTTGCTCATCATCATGGAAGCAATAGAAGGTTTTGTGATGTTCATTTAATCTTTATTTTTATTAAGCTATTATACTTTTGATAATGATCAGTAGGCACTAGGCAGTAACACAGTGTCTTAATAACATGATTTGCTTACTTAAGTTTGTTTTCTACTTCAGACCTTTTCAATGTAAAACAAGGTTGTCATGTCATTAGCAATGTTGCTTGCCACAATAATGTAACTATTAATAACATGATGATTTGCTTACTTAAGTCCTGACTTAGTTACATCTGTAGACCGTTCGATTTAAATCGACAAATGCGAGCATTTGATTGTGTGAATAATCTGGACCATGCATCTGATTTAGAATCAATGGTTGAGATCAATAATTGTGGAAAATAGTGTTATTCTACCACTGCAGCAAATCCAGGTCCATCAATTTGATGCAGCCAGATGGTGGAATAAGTTAGGGACCAACTATATATTGGACAAATATGTTAGGACTGTGAGGGAGAAAAATAGTTACAAATGTTGATGTGAACATTTAGGTAGAAGATGCAACATAGATATAAGGAATCTTGTGATCTCCTTTGCATTTGAAACTAATCAACTATAGATTGTTACTCCAAAAAAGTTGAATGTATTAGAGAGGGGGAATCCTCAATACTACATCTGATCTTAAATAATTGTTGTTTTGCTTTTACAATATGACATTAATTTAATTTTTTTTCAATTTTACCTCTAAATCAATATTGTACCGAATCATTATATTTCATTATGCATTTAATAATCCGTGTGAAAACTTTGGACGACATTTATTTTAGAATGAAAGGAGTAATACCTATCATAGTCTCGTAAGAATATATTATCTTGGCTTTCAAGTTTTATTTTGGTGAGCCAAACCTATCCATCTGAGCTAATCAATGGACAACAATAATCAACACTGGACACCCTTCCCGTATTGCCGCAGTTAACTTTTTAAATCATTCAATGTAACATTTCGATGGATCATGACCAAATTTGGTTTACCTCTATTGTAGTAAACTTTAGTGTGGCTAGGGTTGTTTGTGATTGAGAATGAACCAAATGCACCGATTTATACAAGTTTTAGTGCATTGTAGTTCTCACAAATTGTCGGTGTGTTAATTACCACATAAATTGTCGATGCGTTTTAGACTACACATCAGAAATCTCTGCATTCCCTGATTTTGAATTCTATACTCCAAACTAGATTTTATTGGTTTGAGTTCTATAAACCGAACTGAAACAAATGACATTCATATGTGTGAACTAGGACTTCAGAGTAAATTAAATGCAGATAATGCTTCTATTTGAACTAAATTATTATAACCTTAAAAAGTAAACATATCAAATAGCAAACAACAAATCATAAAAGTGCAACAAATTACAAAATTAACATCAAATTAAAAAAATTAACCGTAAAATATTCAAGCATGATACCAAATTCTCTATAAAATACAAATAGTTCTATTACATAATACCAAATTCTCTATAAAATACAAATAATTCTACTACATGGCTCGCACCCTACCACCACCCCTCCTAAACCTCTAATACTTTATTACTTTAGTGCATTTTGAGCATCCGTAAGAATGATCTATTGCATAGAAATGTAAGTCTGGTTGTCCTCTTGTAACTTGCTAGCCAGGAGTCCAATTAAAAGGCATCAGAGACGACCCCATATAGGGAGAATTGTAATGTAAGATATTTTATGAATAATTTATGTGTGGTGATTAGATTCTAGAACTCGGATCATGTTTTTGAGTTTTCGAGTTCTAGAACTCAAATATGATATTTTATAGAGAGGTGCGAGAGGCTTAGGGAACACGAAAAAAAAACTCAATATTTTGGAATTGAAGAGGGCACAAGTCCAAATAAAACTACAAATTAGCTAAATGCGGAGTAACTACCCCGGATACATCAGTAAAAATGTAAAATAACGCTCCCTAATAGCAATATGACAGGAGTCGGAGAATCTTTACATTGTTCCTTTTGGACTTGAACTGTGGAATGGGCGGAATGGGCCCTTTCTGCTATATTGCCATCATAATTGGGCTCTTGGTCCATAAAAACTACAAATCATCAAAAATCATAGGTAAAGAAAATTAACAAAAGAGAACCAATTATTTTAATATCAAAATCAGAATTTAACCAATTTTTCAATGATCAGAAATATTTATTTCAGATTAATAAAAAAAAATTATACTATGAACCTAAATTACATTTAACAAAAACAAATTATTAGGAAATTATAATTGTGCGTGTGGCATTTGGAGTATAACATTTCTGGAGTATAGTAATTGCGTATGGCCTACGTAATGAGTCCACATACACGTGGTGCACTTCTCTCCATAGTCAATAAGGTAACCCTATGCCTTTGTTTTCACGTAATACCAACACTTCCCATTTCACATACAGACACAACACAAGTGTGTAATTCAATTTAATCATTTTCTGGTGGAGTGTATAATGTTTTAAATGAATTAAAAAATTAGTCAAAAAACACACGTACATTTACAATGTGGGATGATATTGGGAACAATATATATTTAATTTTGTGTGGATATTTTTTTTCTCTAACTAACCGGTGAAGCTAGGACTTTAATTAACCATTTCAAAAAAAAATAAATCACATAGGTATCAGAAAATAGAAATTTATAATTTTGTATGGATAGAAGAAAATTATTGTATTCATAATGGAGTTGATGATCGAATTCAAAATCTCAGTCTAGTATACTAGTCAAACCCTTTACCACTATACTAAATCTAATATATAAAATAATATTAGGAAAAATACAATTGATATATTTTATATATTAATTTAGCACAAGTATGTTGGGTCACCAAGAGGGGGCAGCCATGGGGATCATCCACATTGGGTTCAAGAACAACTTCACAAGTGAGTTGGACACCACACTCTTACCCAAAACCTTAAGGTGTTAGGTTTATGGGTACTCTCACTTATAAAGTGTTCAACCTCCACCATTCTAAGCAATGTGAGACTTTTCACTCACACTTGTCACAACAATGTATTCGCTTATAGAAAAATATTAAGGTGCATGTATCACTTCAGAAAAATTATACATGTGATAAGATATTTACAAAATATCATCAATATCATCTTTTTAAGCATAAAAGTATTATGGTTAAGTTATGAATTCCTGGCCACCCACGTGTGAGAAATGAGTTTAAGAATAATTTATGAAAATGGCTACGTGTGTTTTTGGTGCAACTAACATTTTTCCTTTTCTTTTTTATTTTTATATACTAGTGTCTAGTTTTAGTTCTAAATGTAATAAAAAAATTAATAAGGTTCTAATCTTTAACTCATGATACTCACAAAATAATGTAATAATATACAGTGATATATAATATACTCAGACAAATATATTATTAAATTTAACTGGTTAATAAATTTCACTAAAGAATTGATAATTTTAAATATAATTCTTAGATGGAATAAGTTTAGTCAAATTTTATTTGTTTTGTGGTTGAATTTCATATTTCTAAGCCTGTAACAAAGTAATGCATACAAAAAATTAAAGTAATTTATATAAAAATATCATAGCAAATTCTGATTTCGTAAATGAATAAAAATAGAAGTCGTTCTCTCATAAAAAAGAAAAATAGAAGTCGTCCAGGGCAACATTGTGAGGCTCACGTTCAACATTAGGATATGTGGGGCAGTAATGATAATCACACACCCACACCACAACTTGTCACGTTCAGTTCGTTTTCTCACGATTCTAGTCTAGACACTCACAAAGAGGTTCTACTTTAAAAGTAATAGAGATCCATTAGTAAGAAGAAGAAAGAAGAAAAGGAAAAGAAGAAAAGAAAAGAAAAGAAAAGAGATTCATTAATATTATACATGTATAATAGTGGTCGAATCCATTGTTTTGTTTAGACATCGACTAATTTTTTATACTTTTATGTTGTTTGACCTGTATTGATATCTTTGTAAAGTTATTGTAGTTTTCTTGGCACACCTTGTGTTGAGGCGGCTACTTCAGAGTTATTATGCATAAGGAAAATCCTTATGCATGGTGCATAAACAAATCTCCACCATTTGTACTCCAAAATACTTAATAATATCAAAATCACTTTGGACTATAAATGGTGGGGATTTGTTTATGCACCATGCATGAGGAAAATCCTTATGCATAATAACTTCACCTCTTCTTCTATATATATTTCATTTTGGCTTGTTAAAAAAAAATTACATAATATATTCCGAAAAGTAAAAATATATATATAATCACACGATATAAAATAGTGGTGAAATAAAAATAAAGCTAGTTATCATCATCTATATAGTTTTAGATAATAATCACAGTCAGACGCTATAATTTTGAGTGTTCAAATATCATTTCTCAAATAAAAAATGCAGCAATTGAATCATACTAGATATACTTTTCAAATATATTTTTACAATAAAATAATTTTGGTTAAAAGTGATTTTATGTTATTTTACAGTAAAAGTGATTTTGTGTTTCATAAGAAGAAAAAATGATTTTATGTGGACTATTTTGCTTAATAGAAATTTTAGAATTAAACACATATAGTATTATTTTTAAAAAATAAAAATTGATGAAAATGATATTAAGTTTAGTCCTTGTTTTATATAGAGTCAGACGCATGACGCAACAATCCAATTCTCAGTCCCAAAAGCAAAGTCCCATTTCCTGACCATTTTCTTCTTCTAGAAAGATAAACTATTCATTCTTTGACTCATCCCCACAAAACAAAACAAAACATAAAATACATAAAGAAATTAAATACTCTTTTAAGTGGCCCTTGTGCCTAGTGAAAACTTATTTATGTAAATAAATTATATATTTTTTTAGTATTTTTGGAGAGTGGTAAATATTAAGAATTTTATAAGTGAGGTTTGAGTCCTATTATCTTCTTAGTATTAGACCAAAATGCTTTGTAGACATAATGACATTCATTGTAGAGTGTTGTGGGTTTGTCACTAATATATTGGTAATTGTTGTTGTGATTGTGACAACCGATTTCATATCCATTTAGATCGTATATCCACACTGATTTTGAAGGGATATAATTTTGTGAAAAGGGGTGATATTTTCTTATATGTTGTACTTGTAAATTATATCCACAATCATTTTAAAAATCATTTCAAATTGGAATATTAAACCATTTTTATGGCAATTTAAAGCTATGAAATTCGGTTCAATAAGCACATCTAAACCAAATTATGGTGTAGAAAGAAACTTTGTTCTAATTAGAGCTTCTGACCAAACATCTGTCATTTGCTAATGCTTGCGGATTTTTTTATAATACGTAAAAAATAGAGAGCTACACCTAACAAACAACAAAAGAGAATAAAGTATAAACATGGAAAAACTAAAAAAAAATTAAAAAATAAGAGAAATGTTCCCTTTTTATCTAGACAAAAAATTGTAAACACTACTGAAACACCTCATATAATCCGAGGTCTCAATTTAAAAATCCAATAAAAATATTTAAACTAACAATATCAATATTGTCGATTAAATTACAACTTATAAAAAATTAAGAGTTTTTGGTAAAGACGACAAACACACCTAAGTTGTTTATTAAAAATAGATTAATTAGTAAAATTATCTAACAAAATATTTTAGTTTAGTCCATTACGAATTAACAATATAAAATATAAAATAATTACACATGAATGAAAGATAAACGAACAACAAACTATATCTCTAATTATTTTTAAGTAACAAAATTAATCATCTTAAATATAATATTTATAGACTTAGAAAGACATATTCATGATCAAAATATTAACTTATTTTTGAGTGAGACTAATAGATTACTTTATAAATATATTATTTTTAACATTCATCCTATTGTTGTCTAAGTGAGACTAATAATAGATTACTTTATAAATATATTATTTTTAACCCTCATCCATCCAATTGTTGTCTAACTTTGATTTTATCCCACTTTCCCAACATACATATATTTCTAGGAAACTCCCTTTAGGCCAAACAAAGAATCTTTCATTCAAATGTAGTTTGCTCATATCTTTCCTAATACCATCTCAACAACCAATACACCACAAAACAATATCATTATTTTTTTTTTATTTTTTTTTTTGACTAAAATATCATTATTTATTTGTTTTCCCCCTTTTAGTCAAAAATAATATCATTATTTATTTCTTTTCCCCTCTCTTACTATAATTGTTTAAAATTACTAAATTATTAATTTATTCTTCTTAAATTGTTTTTTTCCCAACCAGTGCCACATGTGAAGCTTCACAAAAAGCACTTCTTCACAAATCTCTCTCTCTCTCTCTCTCTCTCTCTCTCTCTCTCTCTCTCCAATATTTATAAAAGGCTCTTTCATTCATCTTATTAATACAGTCAACACAAGTCCTCTGTTTCTCATACTTCTCAAAACACAAGACAACGTTGTTGTTTGTTTCTTCATCTCTGTTTTCTTTGCTCTGTTCCAAACTTCAATATGGCTTCAATCTCACAAGGTCTTGTTCTAACAACAGCCATGGTTTTCTCAACCACTGTTCTTTACCTTACTTTCTGTAAACAAAAAAATTCATCACTATTTAAAATTCATGAAAACCCCAATTCCCATAACAAACAAATTCTACGCTCTTGCTTATACTCAGGTAATTCAATTCATTCAAGAAAATACATACTCTGTTTCTTCATAGAAACAATTTTGTATGTATTATTTGTTTTGTTTTTTAAACACTTCATGACACTTTGAATTTTGAAATAAAAATTCTATGTGCCATGTTGTGTTTAAATAACATTATAACTTGTATTCAAGAACTGTATCTAAGTTTTGTCCTTTAGAATATGATCTTAATGTGTTTATTTTATATTATCTTTTTTGTAGATGAAAAGAAGAGGGAAAAAAGAAGGAAGAAGAAAGTGAAATTTTCAGAATATGTGATGGTGAAGGAAGAAAAAAGTGAAATTAATGAGGAAAGTATAGAAAAACAGGGGAAGAAAAACAGAGTATATTCAATTAGTGAATGCAGAAATGAAATTCCTGAAAAACATGGAATGCCAGCGAATAGAATTGCTTTGTATAATGGAATTTTAAGGGATCGAGTTCAAAGAATGGGTTGTTGTCACTAATCATTGATCATTATCTTCATCTTAAGAGTTAGAACAGGGGAGAAAATTTTCATGGTATAGAAATACTCTGTTTTATTTATTTATTTATTTTTTTAATTTATTTTTTTCTTTAGGAGGGTGTGTTAGAAACAATATTTGAAGTCCTAATTAACCGAAAAATAGTTGTGAATATGGAAAGGTACTTTTGTGAAGATGGTGATCAAGTTGGAGAAAAATCTAATGTATTCTTGTGGTTGTAAATAGTTGCTTGACTATGTCCAACTCTTAGCAATTTAAGAGTGAAATTAATCTATCTATAACATAATAATTGAATAGTTTAAGTTTTCTTTTTCCATGATCATACTTAGACACAGTGGATATTATATTTTTAATTTATTTTATATGTTTGAATGACTTTTTACGATGTACTTTTAGGTTGCTTTTGGCCCTACTTTTTAATGTTTAAATATCACTTTAAGCTTAAAGTTAAAAATAAAAAATTTAAAGTTAAAATAGAAGTTGTTTGATATTTTTATTATTATTTTTCAACTTAATTAGTACTTTTAAGTTAAAATCTGTTTGGTATTTATTATGAATTGTCATATAAAACATTATTATAAATTAAATTCAAATAAATGGCATAAAGTATAAAAAAAGTCATAAGCAACAAAAGGACAAAATAATAGAGTAGTAACAAAGTATATATGAATTAGAACAAATAAAAAAGCAAAATAAGATAATTTTAACTTCTTATTTTTAAAATCACTTATATAATTGTAATCACTACGTGAAAATAAGATGAACTATGACATTAGATTTTAAATTTAATATTTAATATTTTTCATACTTTAAGAAAATTTTGTCAATTAATTTAGTGACCAAAAGTTTACTCATAAACCGAAGAAGTGCGAGCTAAAGGAGAAGAAGGTACGGTTCCATTAAAAAATCAAATAAATTAGAATCAATTCTATACGTCCAGAATCAATTTTGACTACTCCATAATTAAAACAAAACATACACTTAGGCTCTGTTTGGCAAAAATAGCTTATGGCTGATAAGCTAACTTATGGCTGATGGCTGATAGCTTATGGCTGATGACTGATGGCTGATGGCTGATAAGCTGATTGAAGTGTTTGGTAAAATTAGCGGTTCAACTGACTGATAAGTGTAAAATGACAAAAAAGGACAAATAAAATCTCTTATAAAAAATTATTATTAAACCTATATCTAATTAATATTTAAGATACTTCAAATTTAGTTATTCTAATTTATTAATTTAATATATCTTTATATATTATTAATTTTGTATATAGAATTAAATTTTATTTTTTGAATTTTATTTTAAATTTATTTTCTTTATTACACTTTATATAACATATTAAAATTACATTTTTTAGGTTTTTATAACAAATACATAAAAGATAAATTAAATGTTCTAAAAAAACGGTGACAATATACGTACAACATCTTTTATAGTAATAAATACATGATGAATAAATCAAAAGGACTAAAATGAAGGGGTGATAATATAGTTATGTACAAATGCGCCATAAAATATTGTTACGTAGAACAATTTTTTTTCGGCCTTTATATACAACAACATTTTAAACATTTATATATTTTATTTTATTTCGGATTAAATCAACATTTATCTTCATTATTTTTATGTAGGATATTTATTTTTATTATATATAAATAAACTAATATAATAAATAAATTTATATTTTTATTAGTGAATGTTATGTAATGCATTTTCTTCCATCTAGTCTAGTATATTAAAAACTGACGGCGTCGTCGAATATAGCGTAAACTATACAAATTGAAAAATAAAAAGAGTATTTGTTCTATTTCATAAGCATTGGAAGCAAAATGTCAAAAAATAAATAAATTGAAAGCATAGGAATGACGTTTTTATTTTATATTATAATAAATTAAAAAGGGTAAAAATGGATTTTAGGTAAAATGATAAGGGTAAAAATGGAAGAAAAGATGATAAGCTATAAGCTATAAGCTCATAAGCTAATTGAAATAGCTTATGAAAAATAAGCTATAAGTCAGTAAAATAAGCTATAAGTCAGTGTTGAAAAGGTTGTTACCAAACAGGTCTTTTAACTTATAAGCTATAAGACATAAGCTATAAGTCACCTTATATGTCTTACCAAACAGACCCTTACTCGTATTAATGTAACAGTTGAACATGAGAAGCAGTTCATTTTCAAAGTTGTCACATATGAACAGTTGAACAGTCACATACAACGTTCACACGACCAAGAAATAAATGAGATGAGGATTGAGGACCACATAACATAACATGTTCAGATTGAATGAATATTCCTGAAGTTGTACACACTGTGCACCCTTTTCCTTTAAAACTATTTGGATTTTGGACTTTCTTTAATACATGTTTGATGTTTCAATGAAAAATTTGCACATCTAAAAAATTGGACTTTCATTTATTGGTAATTGTTTTTATTTTAGCTAATGAATGATATTGTTTTCCAACAATGTTTATAGTTTATAAACTAGTATGAGCCAAACAAATTTGATCAAACCCACTTGGACAAATACTATATATTCAATATTGGTGTCCCATACTTTCATTCATCCCTATGGATTCTGACTTTGAGCACGATGCTGTTGTTTTTAGACAGAGAAGATTTGAATATTCCTCTCATAGACACCCCATGTTCTAAGAATAATGGATATTCCACAACAATTGAATAATTAAATTATAACTTGACTTTCTAATATCATATTCAGATCTAAATCTCAATGCTTTCTCCAAGTATTCAACAGTTAAAATTAACGGTATTGAATAGTTGAATAGTTAAAATTAACTGAATAAAATAACTTGACACTTGGATTTAGTAACATTTAAAAAATGTTACTAAAACTGTATAGTAACACTTGTTTCTATTTAGTAACATTTCAAATATTCATATATAGTTAAAACTGTTGAGTTTGTCGCTTGTTTGAGTTCCATAAAATTCAAAAAATTAGTTTCTGCAGTTGCACATAAAATACCTAATTAAACATTAAACAGACCTAATGATCGGGGTACAATTTTTCAAGTATTTTCTTCATTATTTTGTAAGAAATTAATAATTCGAATTCAATCTGTAAAATAGAATTTGTTATGAAAGGTAAAAGAAAATAGAATCTATTGATTTTTATATGAAAAAGTTATACTAATTACAACTTAAATTACTTCTCTTTGTCAAAAATAAAAACTTATAACCACATTTTCTTCGTTTCATAGGTTAAATCTATGCTCTTCACCCTAAAAAATAAATATACATATTAAGGGAGAAAAGAAACAGATTAGAAACCAGCTAAAGTCATAGCAGTTAACAACATCATACCACAAAAATCAGTATTTGAAAGCTAAAATCATCTCCAAAGACATGATCACATACAACATTAAAATTATTATTACTCGCAACATGTATATAAACAATAAAAAGATTATTACTCTTCAAAACATAGACAGTATACTGCAGGATACCGAGTTCGATTCCTATTGATATAAAAACCACAAATAGTAATGAAAACAAATATTAGGATTGTAAGTAAGAAATCATAAGATTGTGAACAAAAGTATAAAAACCAAACTAAGTAGTGAGGATAGGAGGGAGGTAATCAGCTTTGCCACCGAGAATCCGAGCCTTGGTATCAGGAAAGAATTCAAATCCAGGCAGCTCTGTAATATCTCCTTCACTAGCAACTCCAATCGGATAGCGAAGCAAGTGTCCAGGAAGGTCATGCTCGAGCGAATCGTTGGAATAAAGATCCCAATATTTGTCAGCAATCTGATTCACCTTACTGATACATTCTTCACTCTCTGGATGAAGGAAAGATTCATGAAGCATGCCAAGGTGCTCATACCACAATGACATGCGGAAACCGTGGATCTGACCACGTGCTGGCTGTCTTGTAGCCAAATGGTGTGGCTGATAAGCTCCCATTGCTATCTCAGAGTCTCTCGCACCGTCCATTGATCTTTGGTTGATGTTGGCAGATCCAACGATTATGTATTCGTCATCGACTACAGTGAAAAAAGTATACATAATAATGAAAAAGTAGTAATGATAAAAAAAACTATAATCAAATTATGACTTCAAAATTTATGAAATTGTTGCAGCTTGTAATTTATGACAGTAATTTTCAAATATACCTATCATCATCTTGGTATGAACATAGATCATGAAACGTCGAGCCGCTTGGGCTCTCTCATAGTCTGAATCGGGTTCGGGTTGTTCAGAAGGCTCATACTCTCCCTGTTTCTTCACCTCCCGATTAGCAAGGCAGAAGAACGTCAAATATTTCCGTGGATCTTCCTCGATTCCCTTGGCCCTGAGTGCCTGAATGATATCCTTGTACATCATCTCCATTGTTCTCCTCTGCCAGTCCAATATTGCTTGAACTGATGCACTTTCTGGAACACCTTCTGGCCACATTGGGACCACAACGTACACGGTGAACTTTTCCTCAGCTTCAATCTTACTAACAATCTTAAGTGAAAGTTCCTTTGGGATTAGATGCAAAGCGCCGATTTCTTCAGGCTTAATATCATCTCCGCTCCAAGCAAAAGAGCTTCCGAGGAAATACTGATTTTCAATATAGATGAAGTTCTTTGCACGTCGAATAGCATTAATATAAGCATCTTGAATGCTACGATCGATGATGTTGTCCTTTCCACTAACAAGACCGGCTCTCGCAGCATCTTCAGGAGATTCTGGGAACCCAAAAGCAGCTCCACCATCAATAGATCTAAACAACTGAACATTCCATGTCTCGTGATCATCGGGAAACGTTACCGGGGATGGGGGAATAATAGAATCTTCAAGCTCTCTCAGATTGACAAGTATATCCTTCTCACCTTGCTTCCTCCATCGCTGTTCAAAGTTAAACAAAACATCCCATGCAATTGGTCCTTCAAGCCGGGAGTGAATGTCATGCCAAGGTTCCCTTGGACCACCCTTTGTGATTGCAGCACCAGGAAAGTTGGGTTGATGAAAATCATCATGGTGTGCCGTGTCAAGGGTTCTGAAAAGTGAGTGGAACGCAGTATCGTATCTTCCATCACAAAGGTCAATACCCCCAACAAAACTCACAATTCTTCGCTTATCTGACCCTCCACCAGGTAACTCACTGTCAACCACCACAATCTTTTGGTGATGAGTAAACATGGTGGAAATTTGTAAATCTTGAATGACGCTACCACCATCATCAGGATTGCGGGGGCATAAAACACAATGGACATCAGTGCCCTCGAAGAAATTTGCGGTTTCTTCGTCATGAGTAGCCATCAATCCATCCTTTTTCAACAAACCGACCGATGTTCTATCATCCCAAACCAGCATCAAAACCCTAACACCTTCACTAGCCTTTTTCTTGAGAAGCTCACCAAGTGTTGCATCTCCCCCGGCCTTTGGCCTCCTAGAATCCCTCACCAACGAAATTTCGGTATAAACAGACCAACCAGTAATGTATATCAAATGCTTAGCATTAGTGATTGCATCGAAAATATCCTCCCAACACCTATGAGGCTGGTAAGTCTTGCCACCAGAGAGTGATATTTTAGGGACAAAGTTATCCGGAACATGAGCATCTTGGTAAAGAGATACCTTACATCCTTGCCTCTGCGAGAAGAAAGTATACGGAACTCCAGGAAATTTAGCACTTTGAATGCCTCGAGCCCAGCTTCGGTCTTTTGTAACATCAAAATATTGCAGCTTCACATGGATCTTTGAACCCTCTTTTATCGGATTTTTTTCCTCATCCAAAATTTCCACCCATCTATCTATTTCCTCACCACCCAAGACCTCCTCGACAGGCACATAAGCTCTTCCAATTAAAGTCGCTCCAATAGGATTATCATCTTTCACAGTAAATATGATATTTGAAGCCAAATGAGCACAGTAAATGTGAAACGACTCATACCATTTTGGATTAGTATGTTCATTTTCAATAATCCTTGTCCTTCCGGCTCTTGCTTTGTCCAAATCAATGGTAGCATAGAGTTGAGTAACTCCCTTTCCAATACCAACAGTCTCCTCAATGTTTTGCCTGATCTGTTTAAGTATAAGCATTAAATTGAGTCACTAATAATTAATAAGGAAAATAAAAAGTGAACCTAAAGAAACCGAATATTCTCTTTTCACTAGGTGCAATGTATGCATGTGAATCAACATTAGCAATAACAATATGCCAAAAACTAAATGAATATGGCTTGCCAAAAAGAATAATTAATACATAAAGCAACACAATTCAGCTCACACTTTGAAAAGATTTGATGTCGCTTTGGCAAGTTTAAAATCCAATAACTAAGGTTCAAGCATACTAATTTTTTTTAATAAAACATATCATGTGTTATAACTTATAAATGATGTATAAGATAATGTTAAACCACTACTATCGATCAGTGTTATTGATTGCAAATGGTGGACTACGGCGGAAAGCCAAAAGTCAGACATTTTGAGCTGCCAAAAAACACCATGACCCCACCATCCTAAACAAATTGGCCATATCGGTCCACCGCAATCCGCCATGGTCGATATTTGACAATACTTATATAGATTAACATTGTCATTTCCATATATTATTCACACAAAGGTTTGCGAATGTCCAACAATATCAGCAAAATGATGCATATTGCTACAAAATTTAAGATCAGATTAGAAATGTAAGTATCACCACCACAAAAAAATCATAGATTGGAACATCGGCCCCAGCATATTGTAATATTCCTACCAACTGAACTATATTCACACGGTCAAATAGAACTTTATCTATTTATTTTATATATAATATAGAATAACCAAACAGATCACAGATCCTTTAAGCAAGCAGGGTCCACTATGACCCATCAGATCAAAAGATTCTTCTTTTTTAATTCAGTCATTTGCAAAACAAATGAAAACACAAACACTTCAAATTACAAAATCCAAAAAAGTCAAAACTCAATCAAACAATTGAATCACAAGATTCAAATAAGTCATTACAAAAAACAAAAAAAAAATTACCATGCTGAAAAGATTTCCACCGCCACCAGCGTTAAGCTTATCAACCTCATAGATGGTAGCATGAAGAGTACCATGAAGATGAATTTGTGCCATTTTTCACCTACAAAATCAAAATCAACACACCCCATTTCTCATCAGATCATATAAACCATAAAAAAAACATTTTTTTTTGTTACTAAAATAAAAAACAAAACAACTTTAAAACACAACATAATACAACAATAAACATAATTTGAGTTTATAACTCACAAAGATTAAAACTTTAAGCAATAAAATAGTTAAATCAGATCAATGTTTGGATCAAAAAATGTAAGATCATTTAAGAATAGAAAGGGTAGCAAGAGAGATAGAGAAGATGAAAAATACCAAGTTTTGAAGAGAATGTGAAGAGGAAGAAGAAAAAAATGAAAGGGTGTGAAAGAGATCCGAGAAAAGAGCAAGTGGCAATGGAAGATAGAAGTGAGCGAGACTCTGTTTTTAAACAAAGGAAAGAAAATATTTTATTACAAAAATTTCAATCTAATCTCTCTTTGTCCGAAGCACAATCATCTCCTTAATTTCACTTGACTTCTTCCCTTTTTGTTGGTGATTTAGTTTTCCTAATCATTAACTATTATTAACCATAATTAGATTTGTGATTATAATTAAAATAATACAAGTAAAATGTCAACAACATCGGTAGTTGGTTCAGTGGTGATTGATGTTATATTTGATAAGGAGAGCCATAAATCGATCATCACAACTGCGATGAAAAGATGATTGGAATCACTTGACGCCAAACTTAATCTTTACTATTCGATTTATGTTTAGTATTATTTCTTTTATCAAATATTTTTAGTATTTCGTGCAAAAAATACTAAAAATACTTGAAAATAAAATACTAAAGATAAAAAATAAAATTTATGAGACACAAATTTTAATTTAACTAACAAATATTTAAGTCGGACACTTTCATCTGAATTCGTATTAAGATTCTTATAGTTATATGTTTGAGTTTTAATAATGTTTCTCAACTTTTTTAAGAAAAAACTATGCAATTGAAATTTTAACTTACACATGTAGGGTATTTAGAACTAGATGAGATGTGATGGTTTCTTCTAGCTGAAGGAAGGGTCTCCAAATCCAATCCGAACTTTAAAATTGAAACTCTAGTGAAAATTTATCTTTCATTTGAGTTGGGCTTGGTATGATCCTTTTGAGTTCAATTTGTCACTCATAGTCACACAAATCAAAATATTGTTTTTATTGGAAAAATCAAAAGATTGTTCTAACCATAGCAAATATGGGAATAATTAATTTATAAAAAGAAAATTAAATTATTTTTTTATCAAGTAGTTTAATGGCTTGAAATTTCACCCTTAAGATAAATAAGTGGGATGATTGGGGTTCGATCCCCGATCCCCTACATAATAATGCAAATGGTCACCAATTGAGCTAAGCTCATGGGACAAAGAAAATCATACTTTATGTAGGCGATATAATTAATTTAAAAAGGAAAATCTACATTTTATATATATAAAAAAAAAAGTTTATTAAATTGGTAAGAATTTTACTCATATTTTATAAGATGTTGGTACAATTTCAATTCAACCAACGTAAAAATCTATGTAGTAAATTATTTGTAATACTTCTGCTATTGCTTGTTGAGCCATAAGTTCTGCTATGACTTAGATGAGACTTCCAATTTAATTCATATAATATAAAAATATAAAATAAAAAATGAAACATGCTAAACAATACACCCAGTGCATTAATTAAGTAAGTTATTGTGAAAATATTTTCTTGAAAATTGTGCAATTAATATTTTGAAAGTAAAAAAAGTTATATTATGACTTTTATTTTTGTCTTTTATTTTCTTTTTTAACATATTTAACAAGTACATCAAATACACTATTTATATTTAGCATAAACCATAAAAAATATACACTTTAGGTAATTAGGTGGAGTAATTTAAAAGCAAAAACAAGTGAAATGTCAAAATCATGGAAAAGATATTTCAATTATAGAGCATCAATTGATGCTAGTTAAATATCAAACTAATTTGTGTGATATAAATTTGTTGACAAAATTATATTTTTAGTTCTTAACTTAATTTTTCTTTAAATATTTAAAGTTAGTATTTTCCATTTTCATTAGGACTTGAATCCTGAACTTAATTGCCCTTAATTAATTCAATTTAAGTTAACACTTTAGCTTTTTATCTCCTTTACATAACATTTTAGTCTTTTTCATATTTGAATATAAATTTGACGTTTTCAAGCATAAATATATTTTTTGCCATAAAAGAAAATCAAAAAATTTGAAGTTTGCAATATCATATAAATACGTGGATGAAGGGTTAAAAAGGACAAAAATGACGTAAAAAGACAAATATCTAAATTGTTACTTGAAATTAAATTAAAGAACTAAAATTATAATTTTGTCAAACTTATATGTGTGGATTATTTATATTTTTTGTTATTAATTACATCCAATCATATATTTTTTTTATTTTAGATTTTATGAATATTTAATTTTATGATTTTTTTAGTAAAAAAGGGGGAAAGCCCCCGATAGAGAAAATAAAATTGCAAAATTAAGCAAAAACTCTGAAACACGTAAGTGTCAGATATATCATTAAAAAAGAGAGTCCAACATTTTTTATAAGGATCCTCCGAAATATGCAAATTAAAAGAGTTTCAAGATAGATTAAAATTAATTAGTTCATTTAGAAACTTTTAAATTATTCATTTAGAAATTTTTTAATGTTCTAAATATATCTACATATAATTTTTCAAACATACACACCGATTTAATAGCAATGACTGAAACAGCGTGTATAATAATTTTTTAGGGACTAAAATAAACCATAATTTTTATAGAAAATAAAAATAAAATTTAGTCATTTAGAGACTAAAAACTTTTTTTTGACAAAATTAGAGACCAAAAACTTATTTAATTCTTTATTTTGTTTTATACATACGAGGTGTTTAACGTGGTATTTTTCTTATTTTCTGTGCGAATGAGGGAGGTGTAAGCAACCTTACTCAAAAAGAGCCCAAAGCCAAGGAAACACGAGGTCTGTCCAAAGCCCAATATAAATTTGAGAGGTAATTAATTACGTTTACCCCCTTTGATTGTTTTTCTGAAAAATCACATAATTTATCAATTTGGATGAAAATTAATTTCTCTCTCGTCTAAATAGATAAATTTATAAGAAAAAATGGAGTTGTTTTTCTATGGAGATAGATAAATTTGAATGAATTATGGAAACGATATTTAAAAACAATGAGATGAAAAAAACTCAATAAATAATGGGTTTATTCAAGATTTGGTTCATTATGTTTATTTTAGGTTTTAACTTGGTCTTTTATGTTTTAAAAATTTTAATTTGATTTCATATGTTTATTTTAGGTTTCAATTTGGTTCTTTCCGTCAATTTTGTCACATGTGACAGACAGTTTGCATAAGTGGACACCTTGACACTTGGACTCTTTCCAAATTAAACGGTGTTAATGACAAAACTAACAGAAATGGCCAACTTATGCAAATGGTGGAAACATAAACCATAAGGGACCAAGTTGAAACCTAAAATAAACATAAAGGACCAAATGTTGAATTAAGCCTAAATACTTCATTCGGATTTTAGAATTTAAATGATTTTTAGATGCTTGAGTTATAGAATTCGAATGGGGAGAATAAACAAATTGGCCAGTAGTCAATAGTCCTGGCCCTTGGTTTGTGGTCATTTCTGGTTTGTCTTTGCAGAGTTGTTGCCTTTGATCTAACAAATTGATTGTCTGGCTCGAGTCTATAAATATTGTCCTTTTTTTTTTTCTTACTTTGTATCATCCACCGCCTTTTTAAAATTCCTTTTTGTCGTTTGGGATAAACAATTGTTGGCCAATCATAACATTCTCATTATTGTCTTACAATAATGAAATGTGAGAATGTTAGGCTGATCAACAAGGAGAGATGATCCTCTCCCATACATTTTCTGTCCAGTTCAATCTCAGCCTTACATTTCATTATCATTACATATTTTTTTTTAAAATGAAAGGTTGGATTATGGACTGGACCTCCTGCAGTGAAAACTGCACGAGGAGGGAATCCAGTCTCGATCAACAATATAATTGGGACTTCCTATGGCGAGTACTGATCTTTTCCTTTCACTATAGAAGCTCTCAAACGTGGAAATTTTGAATTCATTTGTTACTCCTAATGATAGACAATCCCAACTGAATTATCTAGATATCGTTGATCAGTTTTAGTCCAAATCTTACAAATTATATTATTTATTTTTTAGAAATAGTTAAAATTAATAATTAATTGTAAATATTAGTAGTATTTAGAAAAACGTCCACTGATTGAAATAGTGGTCACCTACATGCATGAATAAAAATAAGAGTTGGACCAAAAGAATAAGACCAATACATCAAAGACTTGTCATGTTCGTATATAAACAAGGAAAATGTTAAACAGTGACTTTGAGATACTAGTTAAATTTAATAATAAGGAAAATTTTTCTTGTAATTTGTGTATTCAATATATCAAAATTATAGAAAATGATCTTTTCAATATTAACTTTTACTTTATTTTCTTTTATAGGAATGCTTAATAAGTGTCCCGGAAACACTGTTTAGCATGACCTTGTAAACAATCATGTGAATCAAACATTAATTGAAAAACCAGTAATCATAATAACTATAGGACCATATTCCGTCACACACATAAAAAGGAATGAACACTTATAGGACCATGCAACGTTTGAAATCTTGTTGTCGTTTACTGGTTCAGCAGCTGTTTTTTTTTTAAAAAAAAATTAAAATAAAACTCATCCCAAGTGTATAATGGATAAACACCTACAAAATTCAAATTGGCATAAAATGATACAAGTAACAAAGTTACAAAGCAAAAGCCAACAAAATTCCACAATTATTCTGAAAATATACCGTTAGTTTCAAACTTCAATAGTTCTCCCATTCAAGATATAAAATTGCATCAGTTAAAAAGATTTGGAAAGTTATATATATATATATATATATATATATATATATATATATACCGAGCTAGTTTACAAGTCGAACTATATATAGTTTATGTTCAGCTCATTTATTCAACGAATATAATTTTTAATTTAAACTCAACTCATTTGGTTCGTGAACCAAGTTCACGAGTCAAACATCGAATCGAGTTTCGAACTATTCACGAGTTGGCTCGGGTCATTGCCAACCCTAGTTAGAGGGAAAATAAGGGAAGATCAAGTATAATTATAAAATTTAGTTGGGTTGAGTTCAAGTATATGTGCTTAGTTTCACATCGACTAAAATGAATTAAATATTAAACATACAAGAGAGGTAATTCATATTTCACATGTTTTAAGATTTTAGGTGAAAATATAATATTATACCTCTTGTTGTTCTTGGATCTTTAGCTCATTGTTGCTTCTCGGACTCCCCCAACAAGTGGTGTCAAGTGCCCTCATTTAGCTTGTCGGGGGAGCAAGAGTTGATTTTTGCAATGAAAGTCTTCCCCAAAAAATAGTTAGAGGGCTATTTTGTTGGTTGTAACAATGGTGTGTTATAAGATGTGAGAGACTCACACTTGATGAGAAAATTATTAAATTTGAGTGTAAAGTCAAGTGATTAGTATCACATCAACTATGAATAAGTTCAATGTTAAATCAGAGAGGACCAATATTCTTAATTCATTGGAGTTTTTATGTGATTTCTCAATCTCTCAGTAGTATTGGACCAATATTCTCAATTAATCTTAGTATAAAAAGTTAGTTGATTAAAGTGGGTGTAATAGGTATGGAATTTATTTTATATTGGTTTTCAAGTGCGAGTAGTTAAATTTCACACTGAAACATCGGCTCATTGTTTCTTCGATACTCCCCCAAACTCTCCAACAATTTACAATTAAGAATACGATATTTAATTCGTAAAGATATATGAATTCGGATAATTACTATTTTTGTTTTTCAAAACAATTGTGGACTTGTGGTGCTACTCTTCACAAATATATTGCAGTCATTTTCATCTTGAGTGGCAAGGCACTCATTAGAGGAAAGGATTGATGTCATAGCCAATATACAATGATAACTCCAGACTGAGGTTAGAAATTGAATGGGACGTTGTTTTTATCCATGTACATATTAGAACTACCAAGTAATTTCTCCAAAGTACCAAAAATAAAGGGGGGGCAAAAATTGGAATATATATGGTGTAATTTATTAGATTTTTTTCCCTATAGAACAGACTGTTAAGAGATCAAGTGGGTGTGGAAGATAGCTGTCTGAATCATCCATCAAAATTTAGGCAAGGCAAAGTGTTTGGCAAAGATTGTCCACCCGAGCAATGACCCTAAACAATTAATTCTCAACTCTATTTACTACATTTCTTTATATTGTGTACTTAGATAATAAAATGAGGGTATATCTTTCACACGGATACTCTATTTGAGGGAGAGTACTGGTATTGAGTACGTACCAAATACTAGTAAGTGTATGGTATGTTTTTGGTACACACCGATAATGTACCTTTTTTTTTGCAACTGGTACACGTTTGATACTCCCGTGGTACACGCATGATACACGAATTTTAAGAAAATGCAGTTTTTTTTTTATATATAAGAAGATTTATATTTTTGTATTTGTTTATAATATAAACCCGAAAACAAAGTCACCACTAAATTTATTCACCCATTTATTAAAAATGAATAGGTTCAATCCAAAGAGATCTCTAGACTTAGTTTTTATTCATACTAATTTTCATCTTCTCTCGAGAAAGAGAAATAGTAATACTCATAATGAATGAGCAACAAAATGTGAGATATTGGTAAAGATGAATGAGATCTATTTGATATAGTTGTTATTTTTGAAGTTGTTAGTCTTTATCGCGATGAACCTGAACCAGAGACCACTTTTTTTAATGATGATCGAAAGAGGAACAATTTGACTCTTTTTAATCTAATTTCTTTTTAATTTGATATTTTTGAACAATTTAAATTACTTGTGTTGTATTTTTTTAGGTTTAGTTATTAGTTTTAACAATATAATTCTATTATTTCAATTATATAATTATATTAAAAAAAATTATACAGACATTTTTGTACCTTAGTTTTTCTAAATATATCGTGCAGGTACCATATCCGCACCTAGACAACATATATGTCAACGTGGTTGATTCAAAACATGAATATCGCGTCTCACTAAGTACTTGAAAATAAAAGAATAGTTAACATTGGATGTAAACAAAGTTCGTGGGACCACAACATATACGGTCCAAAATTGAACTCTAGAAAAAGTCATTTAAAAAAATATGCGGTAAACAACAAATTTTATCTAAAAATGTATCGATATACTGTTAAAGTGAATATTTTTAATAGGTTCACAAGTTAATAAAAATTATTTATAATCTAGTAGTTAAAAGTTCACCTTAATAATGAATAAATAAAGTATTCAGTATTTAAACTTTGACATATATATATATATATATATATATATATATATAATACAATGTTGTTATCACCTGCACTAAATTTACTAGAAAAAGAAAACTAATAAGTTCTATTTTAGAGTTATTTTTAAGAGTCATACTAACCGGTGCCGCCAGAGCATTAGTTAAGTATACTAAAAAAAAGAAAGTTTTAAATTAAAAATAGCATTTTTTACATTTTTGAAGAATTGACTGTTATGATTGCACAAATTTTAATATTATATTATTATATTTGCTTTCTTAAACAATAATAACAGGGTCACGTTTAGTATTTTCTTATTTTTAATTATGTTACCTATCCAATAATGACAGGGCAACAGATATATGTGATCACACCAAATGTTCATGTCAGCAAAAAATATCCCATAAACATAAAACATCACATCATTAATAAATAGATTACACTAGTCAAAATAACTCCAAAATGAGACAAGAGAAAAGTTCATAAGAAAGTGAAATTTAGGGATCATTACTAAAACACAGGTCCTTAATACGAGGAATCAAAACTTCAATTCATTAGAAATAAAGAGATAAAATACATTTAAACCTACATATTTGAAGCCTTTTGCTACTTAAAAACAATTTTGTTTTGAAGACATGAAGACCTTGCTTTTAACAAGGTCAACTTGAGCCTTAGGCAGCCTATGAAAGGTTATTGGCAAATGTTATTAGTTAAGGTAATCAAATATAATAATATTATTTTGGAATTTGTGAAGTGAACATCTTAAAGGTTTAAATTTTTATTTTTTCAATGCAGACTTTTTTTTTTTCTCTTTTTAGTTTTTAACTAGTGCCCCAAGGTACTAGTTAGCAATACCTTTATAAAACTACAACGTAACTTTCACAAGGACAACTAATTAAACTTGAGATTGGAAAAAACATTATTGATAAATATTACTAAAATTCCATTGAAAATACATCAACATACATTTTAAAAATATTTTGCATACATCAATATATAAAATTGTTTCATACATATACATGTAATCTTACCCAAAAAAATAAATAATACACATACATGTAATCACACATTATCATCATTGAGATACAAATACTTTTTTAAGTCTCAATATGTCACACTCTTTAAATATTGACATATATTAAGTTTGAATTAAAAACTCATATATTAAGTTTAAATTTTAATTAATATCTTAAAGTTTTGAGTGATGATATGATAATGATATCCAATCTCACTTGTGTGATTGATCTTAACACAGTGTGATTCTCTAATTCAGTGAGACTCTTCATAATCCAGTATAGTGGTATCAAAGTTCGGTTTCAAAGTTCGGTTCAACTTGTTAGAAGAGCGTAAAAAAATTTAGAGTTGGATCACAGATGCAGAAAGTCTCAGAATATCCAAATATCATTAATTGGAATTTGTTTTAAGAGAATAAAATATATTAGAATATATATCTTAAAGTTATAAATTAATAGAACAACACTTGTTTTTGACCAAATTTGAGAGGTTGACTCAAATATCCAACACATCATCTTAGGTTATGTAAGTATCATATGTCACCACCTCTTAAGATATGTATTATTGTAAACTCTTTCTCTTTTCTTTTTTTTATACGACTTTTATTCCTATAAAGTAATTACATCTGAACAAAAGGTAGATAGACAATAAATTGCATCACTAAACGTTTTGTATATCAAATTATATTGATCTATCATCACCACCACAGTGAGCCTAAGTTTGATTCATAATATTATTTTATAAATCATATAATTAATAGAGTAAAATTAATTAAAATGTGTTTATATTTTGGGCTAGGCTTAAAGTAAAGTGATTGAAACATGTGCAAAATGTGCAATTGTGTGTAATATTACCCAACCTTTAATAAAAGCATTGCACATACAATGGTAGCTTTGAGGAACCATACACGTTACATTAGAGGGTGTTCTATTTGTATACCCCGCTAGCTATAAATAAAGCTCCTACAAATCAATGGAATTTGTACTATAGTGAGTCCATGGATGCATCATATGAGCTGTTAGATTTTCTATTACCGTGAAAAACAGTCGCACAATGCTTTCAACTAAGTTAGGTTGTTACTTATTTTGAAATACTAACCTTGATATATATAGCAATAGCATGATAATTTTATTTATGTATTGGACCACTGTTCTGTTACAGCAAGCGAGAATAAATTATGTACAAAAAGTTTGAATATTTGCAAACATGTACTATAAGAATATGTACAATTATATATATATATACGGAGTATATATTTATAGAAAATATAAGTTATATAGAAAAGAATATTTAAGTTATTTAGAAAATTTGCTTAGAACTCAAATAGAATCTTGCTAACGAGTACCTCGGGGCACTTTTTAATAAATATTCCATTTAAAGAAATTTTTTATTCAAAAAATTAAACACTACAATTTCCAATGCGTTGACTTTATGCATTCCCTTAAAAATTTTATAAAAATTTTTACTATTTAAGCTCTTAAAAAGTGTATCGGGAGCACTCGTTAGTATTTGCCAAATAAATATAATGATGCTGTATATATAATTATATATAGAGCTAATAGAAAATATATAACAAACTAACGAAAATTTGGATGAAGTGTAATTTGACTTCATGCAACAATATATTTTGATTAGATGATCCAAATTTTAAGGTTTGGTTTTAATTTATATAAATAAAAAATTGAGATTAAAATCAAGATCGACCAATCTTGATTCAGGACATCGATTATTGACATTGATTTTAATCATTATATACTAAATTGAGGTTATTAATTCAGCTTATTTTCTAAACTAAATTTTACACCTCTTCCTTATCTCCTTTCAATCACCTACAAATTTGCATCAAAATCAGATTAGAATTTATTTCATCATGACATATTCACATGCTATAATCGATTGACTACAATCTGTTGTGAGCATTGGTACAGCATTTTCCTAACAACAACAAATAAATTTGTTTTCATGTCCTTGCATTGCTTTCCGGCCCCGGGGTCTCAATTTCCTTTTCAAAAGACAGTAAGAAACATTTGTACTGACTAGTTAAAAAAAGAAGAAGGTGAAATTAGTTCAATGTTAAACATAGCATTAATTCTTAAAGCATTGTAGACTTGAAACACTTGAAAACTATTTTTTTCTATCAAATATTTAGAAAAGTGCTCATAGAAATGAGAATCATCTACACCAAATGAGTCACGAGAGAAGTTTGAAAGATCATCTACTTTGGGTTGGGGAGAGAGTAATCATACAAGTGAGTTGAATACCACATCTTTATCTAAAACGTTAAAATATTAGATTTATGAATCATGTAATAAATATGTTATTCACAACTCACTTTTCTATCGGTGTGTCACTACATACTTACACTTGCACCGTCATTATCATTGCTTCAACAAAATATGCTATCTACACCACCCTTGTCAAACAAACTTTTGACGCAAGAAACTCTGATCCTAGAGTTGGCTCATGAGAGAAGTTTAGACGATCTAAAAACAATCACCCAATTGAGAGAGACACCACACCCTCATCTTAAACCTAAGGTATTAAATTTATTGGTCATTTCAATTATATTATTCAATAATGTGAGACTTTCAATATTGATAAACATAGCATACTTAAAACATCCATATAATTCGTAGCATTTAAGTTGTTTTTTTAGAAAGTAGCATTTAAGTTTAATAACATCAAATTGATGTAAAATGACAAAAGCTTTCAATAGAACATGACATAAAAATTTGGAATTGACACTCAAGACTTGAAACACATGGAAATTCTGCTTTTTGTATGGAAGATTTATAATGGAATCGGTCATGCATCTTTCTATAGCCTTTTTTATACACACCGTTTTTGGGAGATAATGTAGGCTTGGGAAATTGTTACAATTATTTTGGAAAAACCAGTCTCAATAATTGAGAGTATAATTTCCCTTAGTTCATGAATATATCAAAATATATTTGCAAATAAATGTTTAATATCTCATTTGATAGTAATTTTAGTAGATTAAATTGATTAATAAAAAATATATTTGACTACTTAAAAACATGTTTGATAATCAAAATAACTAATAAAAGAGACATTTATAAATTTATTTACAATTTTGATACATTTAAGAACTAACATGACACATGTAAAAAGAAAAAACTAATATGACAACAAATTATATATATTATTATTATTATTATATAAATAAAAATTACATAATGGTATGTCTTTTCATGAGATTTTAGGAGTAGATTGCAGCATTGCCAATCTGATACGTAGAATAAAGAAACATTGAAAGTTTTCCTCTAACGGCTGCCACCTAGTTTTATGTGACGCTCATCACTTCCAAATAATTGTGAAATGATCGATGCATTAGAAAAGGACAGCCGCAAACAGCTGGGATTGCAGCCTCTACTATTCCTATAAGTTTAAGGGAAATGTTAATTAACTACAGTAGTGCTTATAAGGATAATAATAATTTCGTTCATTAGTCAATAAATTTGAAATATAAATAATATTTTATTTTTTTGTAGTGAAAGAGGGCTAACGCCCAAAAAAAAAAAACTAAAAAGTTACATGAATATTTCGAGGCATGCAAGTCCCTGAAATGTCAGCAAAAAGAATATTCGACACCGAGGTGTCTCCATAACATGAATGTTAAAATAATTCAAAGAAAAGCTAAAATTAGCCATCCAATTAGCACTTTTGTTTCCCTCTCGACAAGTATGATTAAATTGCACCTGCCAGTTCAATTTTATAAGCTCTTCTATACGACGCACCAAGGTAGGCAGATTACCATTGAATTTAACTTTCCCCGTGATCATGTCAATCAGGCTTTTTGAGTCACTTTCTACTTGATATTGTTTTTAAAGTAAAATTTTTTACTTTTGATTTCTTAATTAGTATTCCGGAACACTAGTTAATATGAAGTTAAATTTAAAATTATGATACTCGTATTAATACAAGGTCACAAAGAAGCATAGTTAATTACCATCTACATATATAGCAGGGGTAAGAACTTAAGAAATACAAGTAGAGTGAGTTTTAAGAAAGTTCAATCTCTTGCTATATATATGATAAAGTGCTTACTGCTTAGAGATGATTTGTGGAAGGATTTAGGGATTCAAACTTAGTCCCTTTAGATTTACAAAGTTAGACAATCATAGTTGCACTTGCATGCACTAACACCCACTTTTAAAATTTGAGTTGAAATTAATTCAATAATTACAATATGAGCTTCATATCATCATATGTGTGTATTAATCTTTCATAAAATATTTCCTCCCCATAAATAAAAAAAGAAATTAAAAATTTATTGAAAAATTAATGTATTTGATCTATAACGTAGATGTATTAGATACATTGAATTTCTAATGAATCCAAAAAATAGTTTTTTTTTCTTCTTATAATTGTGATACGAGAAAATTACTATTTCCACATATATCTCATTCAATGCGACACTTTTAACATCCATGGGGTAAAGATGTGTTGTCATACAAATTAACTCTCCCGGGGGAGTTTGAAAACACTCCTATAGACTCACAAGGCTACACTGTCAACCCAAGTGCACAATAAAAAGATCCTTCTCTTATTAGTAAAATTGAAGTACCTAACTTAAGTAAAATAACATTTTTTTTCCTACTGTTTTTTTACTCATACTATTTTTTCCATTCCTATAGCCATATAGATGATCACCGTTAAGGGCAATTCTAAAGGATATCAACATCAATACTAGATAAAGGCTAGTAACAAAATTGGGTCCTGTACACTCTAGTTTACCCTTGTACAATGTGAAAATCCTACCAAACCAAAAATCACATGTATACTCTCCTTTGGAACGTTGCCTTAAATCTCTTCATGCTATGCTATATAAATTGGCATCATTTCCACATTCTTTTGCATCATTTTCTACACTCTCTCTTACTACTTCTATCTCACTCTCTTTAGTTACAAAATAGTTCTAACCGCAATATCATGGTGAAATCGAAGAAATTCAGAGGTGTTAGGCAACGCCATTGGGGCTCATGAGTCTCCGAGATTCGTCATCCTTTATTGTACACTCTCTTCAAAACTCATCTCACTAGCTAAACATTCTCATTTCTTTTTAAATTTGGATTCTACAATGTCAATATATATAACATGCAAATCATATGTTGTGTGTCAATTTACATAGGTTGATTTTCTTTAAGTAAAGAATTAATCCAACCGTGTGAGTCCATCGGATCATATATATAATTGCATTTTCCTTTTACATTTAATCCAAATTCGTGTATTTCAAATTTCCTTTTTCATGAGTCTACATTTATGTGCTCTTTGTTGATTCCATTGATCTTGAAATGGTGCTTAAGATCTTTGTGAACTAGTTATTGCTTATTAGGCCACATAAAAATGTGCACCGAAGTGTCATGTGAACTTAACTCAATTGACAGAACATTATACATATGTAGGGGGTCGATGTTCGATTCCTGATCATCCCACTTATTCACCTTAAGTGTGAAATTTCTAACCACTAAATTACTTCTATTTGACAAAGAATAAATAAATTGTGCAATGAAGTAAAGAGATTTCTTTGAATTATTGCTTATTTAAGCACCATTAAAATGTGTATTGAATCAATGAGATCTTTATGAATTGTTCTTACTCCGGCACATAATAATGTGATTGCATTAATGAGATCTTTGAATTATGGGAAATACTCCGAATTAAATAGCGACTTAAGAATAATGGTTAAATTTAAATACAAAAATATGATAATATAATTTTGAAAATAGTGTATTTAATGTCTTGACATTTTTAAAAATGAATATTTTTTATTTAAAATGTTTGCTTTTGTTTCTTTAATGTTTAGTAAGACTATTCAATTATTTCATATTAAGCCAAATGAGAATGTGCATTAAATTTAATTTCAGTACCATTAATTATTAGGACCCTATAATATTAAAATGAGCATTTAATTAATTAATGTGAAATTTGCAATGTTTATGACAAAAGGAAAAGGAGGGTGTGGTTAGGAACATTTGAGACAGCTGAAGAAGCAGCTAGAGCATATGATGAAGCAGCAATTTTAATGAGTGGAAGAAATGCAAAAACAAATTTTCCTATTTCTGATAACAAGCCAATAACAAATATCAACAACAATAACCAAAAATCTTTTGCAACTTCCTCTTCAAATTCTACTACTAATTCATCATTATCTGCAATTCTAAGTGCAAAGCTTAGGAAATGTTGCAAATCACCTTCACCTTCACTTACTTGTCTAAGGCTTGACACTGAGAATTCTCACTTTGGAGTGTGGCAAAAAAGAGCGGGCCCTCGTTCGGACTCCAATTGGATCATGATGGTCGAATTGGAAAGGAAGAAGAAAAAAGAAGACGGAGAAATTGTGCCTAGTTCGGATTCGGAAATATTACCTCCCATTGTTATTGATAATAATGATTCAGACAAGGTCGTAAAACCGGAAAATGAAGAACAAGAAGAAGATGAAGGAAATAATAATAACAATGGATTGGATGAAGAACAAAGAATTGCACTTCAAATGATAGAAGAACTTCTTAATCATTAAATGTATGTGCTTATTTATTTATTAAGTATAGTCCCAAATTTGTTGTTCATTATAAATATGGTGAAATAGTTAGATATAAAAAATATGACTACACTCTCCGAATTTATATATAAACAAAAAGTATATGTATTTGATCATATACATTCAAAAGGAGAGTGTAGTTTTTAAAAAATTTAAATATCGGTTAAAATAGTTGACTAATTTGATCGATATTTAAAATTTTAAAGACAAAATTTGTATTTTTATTTTCTTTTATATTGAGTAAAAATACTTATATATGAATTAGTAGGTTTTTGTATTTTTTATTGCACGGATTTGAGTCTTAACTCACATTTATATCAATGTGGGGCTCATTCATGAAGTTTTTGGAAGTCCTTGTCAATGTAGTTTAATTTGTTTGTTTGTCCAAAATAGGATAAAGGAGAGTGTTGCATTCATTTGCCTAAAGATTGGAAATTGTACATGTGCCTCTGCCTCTTTCGAATGTTTCTTCAATAGCATATTATGTGTAACGGTGTGTAAGTATTAGAAAACTAACTAGGTTGTTGTTCAAGTTTCATTTTCTGTTGAAATATCTCTATATTCGCATTCACTATCCCATCCATGAAATCTAATAGTGATTTTCAAAACGTTTATTCACATATTTTTAGCAATTTATTTGTTGCAAGTAACTTTATTGGGGAAAAAATGACCGATTTTCAACACTTATCACGTGAAGTTTAAGATGTCACTAACATGTCACATTCACAATTTAATTGTGTTTAAATAAGTTTGAATTAACATAGAAACAGAACATACCTCCCAAATCCTCAAGTATAACAACCGTAGTAATACTTATCTCGAGAAAACGCGAATAGTAAAATAGTTAAATTCGGGTATTACCTATCAAAGTGAGGGTACAACATCTCAAAATGAACGAAATATTCAACGTGCAATCAGTAAAAACAAAGTGGGTAACAAGAAAAATCTCCAAAACCATAGAACTAAGAGTTTTGCCTCTGATCTATCACATGCAGTTTGTCGTGTTGACTCTATGTCATCGCAAGCGCCAAACACACATAAACTTGAGGGTGCATAATCAAATCACATAGAATCAGCCAATCAGGGGCGACAGAGGTGGGTTAGGTCTGGGGAGGGCCGCTGCCTGTCCCAAAATTTACATTTTTAATCGGTATATATACTCGATACATATTTTTATTAACTAAAATGTTTAATATACCTATAATAGTTAATGTTTATCACAACATTAACATGCAGTCAAGTGGTAAGTCAACGCTTCTTGCAATTGTGGAAGGATGTATGTTTCATTTCCATGGGCGGGTTTTTTTACTTTTTAATTGAATGTTTTAAAAATAAATTTCTATGTTAACCTTGAATAATATTGTCAAATAAATAAATAAATAAACCATGAATAATAGTTGTAGTCAATTTTTTAAAAATGAGTATATAATTTATCATTGAAAGTTTATATTATCTATTACTATATATAAAGATGATACAAGTTTTTGGGATGACTTTTTCATTATTCCTATCTTACCCTTAAAAAAAACTACCAACAAAAAAAGCTAGCAACCAACTATATATAAAAAAGATACAAATTTTTTGGATGACTTTTTCATTATTCTTATTTTACCTTAAAAAAAACTACTAACAAAAAAAGTAACCACCAATTATGATTTATTTATTTTTAACAAGTGCTTAAATAACAAAACCAGTTACAACAAAGATGGTTTTACAATTTATATACCTCCGTCTAATAGAAAACACGAATCAACGTGCCCGTTTGACGGCTAGTATATATAATTATTGTAAAATCATTTGATATATTATTGATATCCACTAAGATTAAGAGTTTATACATTTTCATTGAACATTGTTATTCTTAATGAATCTCAATAGCATATTAAATTATGTTAGATTTTTTATAAACTTTACATAATTATCGATGAATTTAGATGTTATTGAATGATGCAACACTATTTAAATATATTAATGAGACCAGTCAAAATTCATGTTTTAAGCATTTTTAACCTCCTACAGAAGAAAAAAATTTCAAACTCTATTGCGGCCCACCCAACATATTAGTCTAACTCTGCCACCCCATAAAATATAGGAACAAATAGAAAGAACTCGCACAAGTATCCACAATATATACACATAGCATGATTTACATTCCTTAAAAAAAAGTTCATTTTCATAGAAATACTCTAACACATAGTTCATATATGCAAGACTCGTGGTATGCTTAATCTGTGTTCCAAAAACACTTCATATGATAGTTGGTACCTCATTTAACTCAACTTAAACAATTCATAACACATATACACGTGTTATATAATTCACTACACATTCAGATCACATACCATATTTACAAGCATTTCACATTTGATACATTTTCATGATTCAATTAGAAAAATAGCAGTTGTCAATTTATTTTTAGAAAAATAGTATATATATATATATATATAAATAGTGGTTGAGGTTCGAACCCTAATTATCCACTTATTCATTTTAAGAGTGAAATTTCTAGTCACATTTAAATAAGAGAGTTGGGGGAGACATGATTCACGCGTTTTCCTTCTTAGTTAAAGGCATTCCCACATTGAATTTATGTGATGAAGCTGAATCTATTGACAAAGAAAAAGAAATTCATCTGTATTCTATAAATGGTGAATTGAAATTTGCCATTCTTAAATTTGGAGTTAATGAATTATGGAGTAACAAGCTACATGTGGTAGATTTTTGTCCCAATAAAAATTCCATGTGGTAGAGTTTATATTATAGGCTCTTTAGGTTCGGCTTTTATGTATCTAACAATATAACATGCAAAGATTAAATTCACTTCAAGTAATGACTAGTGTGCATAGATGCATATATGATGATGTAGCTTCTATATTGTGTGAGCTGTTTTCCATATGTATGTATGGTGATAATGGGATTGGGAGAGCAGTTAGTTATTAAAAATTTAATTGTACGTTGATCATTCAATATTAAATACGGCTTCGATGTACCAGCACAAATAAATGATATGTCTATCTACACTACTATACTTTTGAAAATTTTATCTGCCTTTCTTCTTATTTTCTTTTTGACGAAATTTGCCTTTCTTCTTTTCAATATTGACTTTAAGTGGTTTATGTAAACGAAAAAACAATAAATATTTGTGAAATATAAATTAGGGGAATATTGGCAAAACCTTCATTTCAACCCTTTTATACTTATTCTTTCATGGCAAATACTAAATAATGTTTCGGGCAGCTCGTTAAAATCTTAAATAGTAAATTTTTATAAATTTTTTATGGAAATTTATAAAGTCAACGCATTGGAAATTGTATTATTTTTTAAAATATAATGCTTGAAGAGTACCCCAGGAGCACTCGTTAGCAAGACACTTTTTTTAATTTGGTTAGATACATATGGGTTACACCTCTTTTTTTTGTCAAGTAGACTAACAGTAGACCTCACACATTTAAACATGGAGAAACGTGGAATCCAGAGTTCAAAATTCGATTACTTCAACAATATCTCTTGTAGCTATCATTTGAGCTACACCTATGGGACGGGTTACGCCACTTTATGTTTAACATATTTCTAAAGTGTGAAAATCATATTAATTTCAACCAGCTCGAAAAGAGTGTTCATAACACATTTCTTGTATTATATTTTATGTCCTACTTATTGATCTTGTTCTCGTTAATTTTAGGCTAAATACTCTCAAATTATTAAGAAATAGTAAGTCTCGTCATCGATTTAATTAATGCTTAAGAACGTTTGTGTTAATATGGCAAAAATTTGAATATGAATGGTCGAAAGGGAAGGAAACTACCATGTCTATGTGAGGCAGCACAAATCCTGACTATTTAGAGGTCCTGTTTAAATATTAAAAAAGAAATCACCTTCGATTTAAATTGTAAATAACATAAAAAGAAATCGTTGTATGTCACATCAAAAAAGAGACATTATATTCTAATTCTAGGATTAAATTGGACGCGAAGGTTGAAATGACATAATAGTTGAGTTTGTGTAGGTCGGGCCTGAATTGTGACGTGAGGTCGGAATCAATGTTTTTGTGTTGTGAATCGTATGAAGGCACGAAGAATGGAGAGGAGGGCGAGAAAGAATGCCAGACTACCATTTTGGTTATCGGATGTGTAACTCCCTATCATATTTGTTCCTAAGTATATTAAAATTGCAAATAAATCTACAAAAAGCCTCTTTTATCAGTAATTTTGATCCTTGAACATGTTTTTAGATAGTCAATTTAGTCCTTAAATGTATATTTTGTTAGTAAATTTAGTGCATAAAATCACTATCAAATGAAATATTGATGATGCATTTGCAATTTTGATATTTCATAGACTAATGTGACAACGAATTACACTTTTAAAGACTAAAATGATGGTTCATCCGAGGGACAAAGGAAATAAGAGCTTTTCGAGTGAAAGAAAAAGTAGGGTAAGCTTGTAGACATTTCAAATAGCCAAGGGTATGTTAAAGTAATTTTTCATATGAAATTTTTGGAAAATTTTCATTCTACCCCTACATTTAACCTTTTACCCCTACAAATAACTTAATATTCCTATTTTATCCTTTTTATTATTTAACTTCACCCCTACATTTATTCAAAGTCTTGCATCTAGTTTTCCGGTAAAATTGCATACCCAACCAATTGGAAAAAGTTTTCCGGTAAAAATAAAATCTGGAAAAATTTCCATCCTTAGAATCTTCTGCAATACTCCTGAGCGAATAATGAATAACTGGAAACAATTGTTCTTGAAACTCAAAACAAATTATACAGTACAACATAAATGTTTTTTTCTTTTCTTTTCTTTCTTTATCACTGGCAAGTCTAGAATTCTTCACTCCTGACCCAGTGACCGATTGTTTGAAAATGATGTAACAAACTTATCATCCATCCCCTTCATTTCACTCTTGTGCTTCTTCTCAAAAATCCCAAAATTAACAACAATCACTTCATTGGGAAAGGGTTTACATGGTGTTTTCCCTTTTTTAATAATCGCTTAATTAATCAATAAATGGATTCTAATTCTCAACCATCAGGTTCCATCTTTTTCTCCTTATTCCCCATCAATTTTACTTTTTTCTCTCAATTAATTCTTCATAGATTATACAAATTTAATCATTTTCCGTTGGGGTTTGCGTTGTATTCCTGTTTACCACATCAATTAATCACAATTGTCCCTCTTTCATGATATTCATAATTTGATAGAACATTAAAATTCAACGCTTTAATCCCTAGCAACAACATCATCATCATCGGAACGATCAAATCCAGCACAGCGAGAAACCACAAGAAGCAACAACAACAGAAAAGGTTTAACGTTTCAGATCTTCAGGGAAGAACAACAACAATGGAAGCGTCAAACGAGAATATGGAAAATATATTCCTCTTCTTGTTTTTCTTGTGGCGACAGTATAAATTGAGAATCGATTTTCCAACAAACGATTTTATTGATTGCAAAAGATTGTTAGAGAGCACGGGAACTTGTTGAAAGATTTTGTTAGAAGCTTTTTCAGATTCTGTTTTTAGCCACAGTTCAACCTTTTATGATTGTTTCGGTTTGCAACTTTTTACAGAAAACTGGATGTAGGGGTAGAATGAGGGTAAAATAGGAATATTTTAAAATACGTAGGGGTAAAGGGTTAAACGTAGGGGTAGAAAAAAAAAATGCCGAAATTTTTAAGTTTTTAAGTGGGCCGTGGCCCAACTTGGCCCGTACATAATTACACACAGTTGAGTTGGGAACGGATCAGTGCATAAAATGAATGATGGGTATGGTACTAAATTGAGTAGTGCGAATAATATAACATTCTTTTCTCAATATTTTTTCCTAACACTTTCTTCTAGTAGGTTAAACCCTCTGTGATCCATCACTTTAAAAAATGGGCACCATATAAGTATGTGAGACTTGCATGTGTTTTTATCAAATTTAAAAGGAAATATTAAAGTGAATGTTGAAATTTAGAGTATTGTTAAAACCCCTCACACTAAATTGAGTCATTCTAAAAAAAATATATATATTAGTATAGTTTTTTAGACTTTTTATTTTATAAATCACCAAGCAGTAGAGTGACTATTTAATTTTGTAAAAAAAAGGAAAAGAGACTATTTAATTGTTTGTGAGTACAATTTAGTTTATACCTGCAAAATATACGAACATGTATAGACATATGAATTTGAACTTAAACTTCCTCACTTCTCTATATTTAAAATGTATGAGGCCAACCACTAAAAAATAATTATTTAATTTCCGGCATAATATTCAAATATCATATCAATCTATTTGTAAACAAAAATCTTATTAAAGCTTTGACTATATTTTACAAAAAAGTCTGAGATTTTTCAAGTGTGATGAGTCTCACAAATAAAAGTCATGAATAATTAAACATAGGATCTTTTTAACAAGTATTTTTGGAGAACTCTTTAAGTATTATATTTAAAGAAATTATTTATTAAAAAATAAAACATTTTAATTTTTAGTACATTGACTTCACATATTTTTATAAAAAAGTTTGCTATTTAAGTTATTAAAGAGTATTCTGGAAATACTCATTAACATTTCCTTTATACGTATCATACCGATCACTATTATAAACAAACTATTAATTTTTAGGTTATTAGATAACCGATGTATCTGGTCTATAATATAAGTGAGATACGTCAATTTTCATATGAACCTAAAAAATGAATTTTTCCTTTTATAATATGGAGAGATTAATGACTGAATTTGAAACAAGTTTTATCGAAGTTGGTGAAAAATATAAAGTATTTGTATTTTTTATTGTTGTTTTTTGATAAACACATTACTACTTTTTGTTTGAAATATGATAAGGGAACTGTTTGGAGAATCTATGAGGCACACAAGGTGAAATATTTTCTCTCAACCGAATTTTTTTTATACGCATGAGTTATGAATCAAGTGACGCGTATTTGTTAGACTTCACTTATTGAATTCTTAAATTATATCATGAACAACTAAACTTTTAAAACTTGTTTCTCTTTCAGCTATTGAAAAATTAAGCTTAGTTTCTATCGATAAAAAATCACAATTCTATTTTTTTGTTATTTATAATGGAGTTGAATATCAAACCTACAACTTCTTTTTTTTGGTAGAGAATTTGTGATTCAAACCTACAACTTCTAATATCAAAACTAATGGCTTATGATTATAATTTATTGTTTCAAATAAAAAATCCAACATTATTTTATTAGCAATATCCTATCATATGTGACAATAAGTAGAAACATAAACTTGTACAAAAAAAAAGTAGAAATATATAAACTTTTACTTTTAAATGATTTTCAAATAACATATCATGCATCCAAAATTCTTAATTCGTTGAGTTTCAAATATATTGTATTATAATACATATCGGATACATTAAAAATTTAATAAATCTAAAAAATAAACTCTCTTTTATATCAAAGATCAAATGTAGTACATAATAATAAATCTTGACAATTAAATTAAGATCGAACTGTTCAAATTGAAAGCGATAAATTAATATAAAATAAAAATATCTAAAGTGAAAAAGGTCTCATGCAGTGTAAAATCTACTCGTAATAGTACCATATACTCAATCTACTCGTAATAAGTATTTATAAAAAGAACAATGGTATTTAGCAAGAAATATTAATGCAAGAAAAAAAAAGAGTCTATAAAATTAGGAAATTTGGCAAATTAAAACTTGGTTAACCATACATGAAAAAGAGAGTAATTTTAATTTGACCAATTAAATATTACCACCTAATATTCTTCTCTCTTTTGCATTAAAAAATTCTTGTTAAATATAATTTTTCTTATAAAAAACAAAAATGTACTAGTAGTAATTTTCCTAGGTTGCATTCGTAAGCAAAATAACCCAATCCAATGTTACGAAATTTTGAGAATGTTGTTCATGCTTGCGACAACTGTAACTGAAGGGGTATTTTCGTCCATTACACAAATTACACACGCTATATGTTATCACTCACATTTAAAATCGCTGCTTCTCACTCTTTCCGTTCCTAAAACCCAGAAATTCAGATCTAGGGTTTTTACTTTGAAGAAGAAGAAGCCACTAGTTCTTCGCGCTTTCAAAGGTAATCCATTACTCTCTCTGTTTCTTTAACCAATTCATTTAACACTCTCTTCAAATTTCACTATCTTAATTAATTGAAAACCCTAACCCTAATCCTTATCTACAGAAAACAAAGAGAATGGGTGAATTGAAAGATACCGAGGTTTACGAGGAAGAGCTTATCGACTACGAAGAAGAAGATGAAAAGGCTCTTGATTCTACTAAACCCTCTACTGAAACTGTCAAGAAGTTAGTTTCTTTTCTCTCTTATCCAATCCATTGTTTTTTTGTACATAATTATCTTTAATTGAGATTTGTCGTTTTGTTATGCTTAATTTCTTTTGTAAATAGAGTTTGAGAGTGGTTTATTTATGAATTATGACCAATTTACTTTATTATTATATTGTACAAATATATAGTAATTAATATATAAGCATGGCACACTGTGATAATGTATGGTGAGTTGTAAAACAAATCTCATTTGTGAATTATGATATGACATTACGTATGATTAAAAAAAATTGTAGTTAGAACATAGTTGTTAATAGCGTGAAATTGTGGTAGAGTGGTCTTTAGCCGTACAAGATTTCCACAATGTTGTGTTTTTCGATAGTGGCAGTTGATCTCACACTAGCTAAAACAAATTTTTACATGCCTCACTTTCCTCGCAATATGCCAACCTCTTTACCAACAAATACATAATGAGAACTTGTCTGACTGGTTTGAAAGCAGGAAACTCTTATTCCGCAATGAGTTACCCTGTCCCGCCTTTCTTAAATTGATTGCTATTAGTGAATTTGATGTCAGAGAAAATGGCGCGTCTTCAGCTGTTTATTTGATAGAGTGTGATTTTGGTTTTTCCCTGATTTACACGTACAAAAGTAATATTAGGTTTCTGTTTGAGGTTAAATGAACAAAACATGATGACTACCTTCTTTCTTGACAAACACAAACTTATTTCATTTCAGCCAATGTACCCAACTTCTGTCAGCTTCTTTTTTACGTTTAACTCTAGTGATTTCCTGCAAGCTCACTACCCTTCCCCAATTTTAAGCATCACATCATTATTTGGTCTCTGTTCTTTTCTCTCTGACCCGATTAGCTCAACCTATTTTTTGATCTCTGTTTTCTCATTTCCAACCATCTTTCACTTTTCAAAGTCCATATTGTTAATGATTTTTCTTGATCTTTGTTCACTGGTCTATGATCACTTTAGCATTAATTATGGTAATGGTTTATTATTATTATTATTTTAATGTGTGTGTTTGTATAATCTTTGAGGTCGCAATCTCCACTTTTCTGATAGATTGGTATAATCTTCATTATCAAACAATTTATTTGATAACATTCTCAAGGGACTTTTTGAGTTTCTCTTCCTCACTGTTTTATTTGTTTTGTGGTGCAGGGGCTACGTTGGGATCCATAGTTCGGGATTTCGGGACTTCTTGTTGAAACCAGAGCTTCTTCGAGCGATTGTAGATTCGGGATTTGAGCATCCTTCAGAAGGCAAGTTTTACTATATGCTTTCATTACACGACTCAATATAGGCGAAGAGTCAATTAAATTCTACAAACTTCTCATCTTTTGGGCTTTGATTACATTGTCTTTTACTTTCTAGCATACTTGATTTCCTTGTTTATATGTACTCTCATGTCATTCTATTTGCAATGTATTCATGTTGTCATGCTGATATTTTCCACTCTGTTTCATTGTCAATATATTTTACACTGTCAATGATTGAATCTTGCTAATCAATGTGGATAAAGGAATAGCTGACACATGAACAGAAATGAAAAGAACTACATATTATGAAGTGTATTAACTCTGCCAAGTGAAATTCTCTTATAACAGTTCAACAAACAATTAACTAACCTACTCTTCCCTTTCCCTATCATCTGTATATAAATTATCGTACAATCTTTAGCTCCTTAGCTCCCTGTTCTTTCTCCTAGAATAAACTTTTGATAACTAGCATTGGGCCTCTTGGTCTCAAATAGTTGAGTTCCTTGGACAAACTTTTCAGTGATTTTTTAAGGCTGTCTCTTTCACTTCTTGGGGGAGGGGCTTTCGCTTATTGTTCATTGTATGATTTAGTCATTGTATCCCAATTCCTCTACCAAATTATAATTACAGTGAAGATGAATTTCAGCTTTTAACCTATGACCATACACATGTTTTGTTGCTTGTTAACGTTAATCTCCTTAGTTCTCATGGATCTTTGTTTCTGTATTATTATTGTTCACTATTCTCTAATCCTGTTTTTTTTTCTTCTGAATTAATCAGGTAATCACTACTAGCATATTATGAATACATCACAAAATTTGGTTGGTAAACCTTTACATTAAAAGGATCTGGCAGATCATATATACTTACTGAGGATTCGTCCACTACAATTTTCTTTGCTTCTTCATTAGTGCAACACGAGTGCATCCCTCAAGCAATTTTAGGAATGGATGTCATTTGCCAAGCAAAATCTGGGATGGGAAAGACCGCTGTTTTTGTTCTGTCAACACTTCAGCAAATTGATCCTGTTCCTGGTCAGGTTGCAGCACTTGTTCTTTGCCACACAAGAGAACTAGCTTATCAGGTATGTCTGCATTAATTTGGTTGTAATGTATCTCAAATGTTTTGCAAGAGCAATATGTTTATTAAATGCTAATCTTGAGTGTCCACACAATTTCACAAAATTATATTTCCACATGTGCATTTTTTTTTTTGGTTTTTGAATTATCTGGTTTTTGAATTTGTCCAGATTTGTCACGAAGTTGAAAGATTCAGCACATATCTTCCAGATATAAAAGTTGCTGTTTTCTATGGTGGTGTCAACATCAAGGTTCACAAAGAATTGCTCAAGAATGAGTGTCCCCACATTGTTGTTGGAACACCTGGGAGGATTCTGGCTCTGACTAGAGACAAGGACCTTGGTTTGAAGAATGTGAGGCATTTTATACTTGATGAGTGTGACAAGATGCTGGAATCACTTGGTCTATTTCTTCCTCCTTTATTTAATTTGTGTGCTTATCTGATTTCTTATCTAATTCTGTTTTTCTTATTTCTTAATATATCTGCCATTTGACCTTTGCAGACATGCGAAGAGATGTGCAAGAGATTTTCAAATTGACTCCCCATGATAAACAAGTGATGATGTTTTCAGCTACACTCAGCAAAGATATCCGACCTGTTTGCAAGAAATTTATGCAAGATGTAATATTCTATTTATGTGGTGATTTTTGGGCTGTATATGGAAGCGTGGTTTTTCTGTTTGTCTTATTGTTCACCCTGCTGTTATTTTCTTATCACATTATAGCCATTTTTGTTGAATGTCATCAAATATTTGCTTTAAAGCATTTTTTTATTTATTTTTTGTGGTCATATTTGTGATACATTTTGACTTTTTGATCCTTTAGTATTAATTTGCAAATATTATGTTTAATACATCAATCACTGCAATTTTAATTTTTTAAAAGGATGCTATCTTTATATTCTCATTCATAATCTTTTTCTGCCAGCCCATGGAAATTTATGTAGATGATGAGGCCAAATTGACTCTTCATGGTCTTGTTCAGGTGTGTTTTGTGTACTTTTTTCATTTTCTGTTCTTGTTGATATCTTTCTGCCTACAAATTTTAACCTATTTGTCACCTTTTTCAGCACTACATTAAATTACAAGAGCCTGAGAAAAATCGTAAGCTGAATGATCTTCTAGATGCTCTTGACTTCAACCAAGTTGTTATTTTTGTCAAAAGTGTTAGCAGAGCAGCAGAACTGAACAAGTTGCTTGTTGAGTGTAACTTCCCATCAATATGCATACATTCTGGAATGTCACAAGAAGAAAGGTATTTATATTTTCTTTTTAAGTTGATGGCGTTTGCCCGGTCTTATTCAAGATTTCATACCATTGAACCGTTCTAAGATATTTTCCATGCTCATCAGTCAATTAAAGCATATTTTTGTTGCTAAACATGATTTTTCAGAATGTTTGGAAGATATCTTGTTGTGTTCTTCCAGTGGTTTTTCTTTTTCTTTTTGGTCTATGTTTTATTTGCTGAATGTCTATTGAACGTGAGCGTTGCTTGTTACCATTGTTTTGGCATTGGTAAACACGGTGTTAAAATTAAAATATTGACTATTCTTGGATTCTATGATTCAAGATAATCTCCTGGGCAGTTTTGAAAGCTTGATCTAACTAATACAAGTATCAAGTAAAAGGTTGTGTTTTCTAAATTGATACGTCTGTCTTTAGTCATTGAGAAAACTATTACTCTAGGACTCTAGGTTGAAATATTCTGCTGATCTGTGCTGGAAATAGAGTATAAAATCAATATTCCACCTTCCAAGTACAATTAGAATTCATTATATCATAAGCTTTATTGCATTCTTAGATTCTTTGAACTTTAAAAGTTAATGCTAGTTACAATTCCGAGTGTGCACTAGTATCTATTTGATGAAAAATTGGTTTGAAGTTTTTGAAATATTTCTGAACTCTTATTGAGATTTCTAATCAATTTGTCCACTCACTACCCAATGAAACAGTACTGCAGAAAGAAAACATCACCAGATTCCTTTCTGCTAGTTATTTAATCAATCGGAAGCCATACTTCATGCTAAATAACCAGATTTTGCATTCCATATTATTTCTTGGTGAATCTACATATAAACTTGGTCTATACATGCTTTTCCTTGTACTTGTTTTGTTCATAATCTTTCTCTAGGAAAAGGTTAGTGTTTCAAAAACTGTCCCAACCTCTCCCTACCTTTCGACCAGCCTTCATCTCAATTAAATCCTGATCCAACTTCTTTACATTCACCACACCAGTTCATCAGTTCTCTGCTGAATTGTGTAGGGTTAGGGTCCACAATAGCAAGGCCTCAATTTCTGATTGTCTCTGGTTTGCGATTTCATTTTATTTGGTTGCAAATCCCCTATCTGCAAGTAGGGATGGCAAATAAACCCAAACCCGTGGGGCCCGCCCGCACCCGCACCCGAGTCAACGGGTGAAACCCGAGTTGACTGGGTTTGGGTTTGGGTTCGGGTGTCACCCGATATTTCGGGTGCGGGTGTGGGATCACTCAAACCCACACCCGAAACCCGCACACCCACCCGCTTATATAGTTAATTACTTAATTTCCCTTAAGTATATAAATTAGTGTATCCTTATTGAAGATACAACTATGTTTGTTCTCTAGTTTAATTGGAGGCTTTGTTAGTTTATCATTATTCTTAATTCACTTATTAATATATTTTGCCTTTTAAAAAAAAAATATTGTAATTTAATTTTAATTGTAATTTTATTATTGTCTTGTTGCGGGTTTGGGTTTGGGTGAAAAAACCCGAACCCAATGGGTGTGGGTTTTGATTTGCCACCCGAACAACCTTTGGGTTTGGGTTCGGGTTCGGGTGTTAGTTTCGGGTGCGGGTGCGGGTAGTGTGAAACCCGCACCCGTGGGCACCCGTTGCCATCCCTATCTGCAAGTGAACCTCTCCTGTGCATGTATGCATAGTTGCCTTATTTGTACTCGTGCTTCAAGTAGGCCTGTCTTAATCTCACTTGCCCCTTTGCTTAGTAAATCTGTTTACTATTTCCAGCTTAGGTGCCCTTCAATTATAATGGGGTAACCTGACTGCATATGGTTAGGTGTTTTGGTAAACTTAACTGTGAACAACCCTACTAGAAGTTTCAAGATCTTCCTTGCAAATTGGAATGATAGATATCCATTTACTGGTTTGAAGAGGGTGTTGTTTCTAGTCATAGTTATGTATTGTGATTCTGTTGCTTTGTTATCTCTTTTCATGTTGCAGTGGTTGCAGTCTTAATATTTTTCCATGACTAGTTAGCATGTCTGTTTCAGATTGAAGCGATACAAGGGTTTCAAAGAGGGGAAGCAAAGGATTCTTGTGGCAACAGATTTAGTAGGAAGGGGGATTGATATTGAACGTGTTAATATAGTCATCAACTATGACATGCCTGATTCTGCTGATACCTATCTTCATAGGGTAAGTGATTGATTTAATGATTTTTTTTTTATTAATTTAATTTTAATATAGTTTTTTGGCTTGTGTATGCTTACCTGCTTGTAAACGACCTTTATTTTTTGTATATCTTTATATGCTTATCAACATGTGAATTGGTAGGTGGGAAGAGCTGGTAGATTTGGCACCAAGGGGCTTGCAATTACCTTTGTGTCTTCTGCTGGCGACTCTGAAGTTCTTAATCAGGTTAGTTAGTCCCACTTTTATGGAGATACTCGAAACTTTTTTCACATTCATTGAGTAATTAGAGTGGAATAGGGCCCTTTTGGCCAACACTGCTTTTATTAACAAATAGCTTAACTATGATTTCAGGTGCAATCTAGATTTGAGGTCGATATAAAGGAGCTTCCTGAACAAATTGACACCTCCACATATAGTAAGATTATTTTCCTCAGTACTTTGGCCTAAATCATTTGAGTACATGAACAAAGTTCTTCAGAACTGGAAGTATATTGTTTTGCATATAATGACGTTTGTTAGAACTACAAGTGTGATGTTTGCATATAATGCAGTTCATTAGAACTCAAGTATGATGTTTTTGCATATAATACTCAACACTTTGAGACTGAAGCTTGAGTTCATTAATTTTTGCACAAGTGTGATGTTTTAGTGGGTTTTTATCTTGGTCATCAATGTAACATCTTTTTGGTCGCTGCAGTGCCTAATTGATGAAGATTTTGGACGATTTGAAGGCGTAATGCAAATCTAATGTCAACTGGGTAACGCACCATTAATTTGAGTGTTCTGACAGTGAACATTTAAGGAAAGATATTCTTTAAATCCTAACTACAATTAGGAGCAGATTGTAGCAGTTATTCCATATCTTGTATGCTCCTTCGACTGCTTTGTATTCCATATTTTGTAGGCCAGTGTAGCTTATTGTATTTGTATTTTTATCGACTTTTTTTGGCAGTGGCTGTCAAGTTTGTTTTGAATGACTTTAATCGCCCGACAGTTTAGTAGTAGTTTTGCGTGATTGAATATTTTTTGGAAGATCATGTATCATTACTTTTTACAGGCACTAGAACATGTTTAGATAAGGTTTTTTAATGCTATGTAAATGTTTGATTTTGATCAAACTTATTATCTACTTACAATATATTAAAAAAACTTATGTTAAAAAATCAAATTTGTCCTTGGCACTTTTAATGGTGTTTCAAGTTTTATGCCTTTAAATGTAATTTTAACTTTAATAAGATAAGTATGAAATCAATTTACTATAAAAATAGCATTGAAAACTACATATCTAAACAAATAAAAAAAATTCCAAAATAAAAATAGAAAAAAAAAAGATAAATATGAAATAAATTAAATTGACCAAAATAAAGGCATAAACAAAAAAAAAATACGTAAAAAAAATAGAAAAGAATGAAATAAATATAATTGATAAAAAAAAGGCATAAACATAGAAAATAAAAAAATAGATAAGCATGAAATAAATCACATTGGAATTCAAAAATTAGGGTAAGGGTTTAAAAATTAGGGTTAGGGTTTAGGATTAAAATTAGAGTTAGGGTTTAGGACTAAAATTAGGGTTAAGGGTTAGGTTTTAAAAAATCGTATTAGGGTTAGATTTAATATTAAAGTTAAGAGTTAGGGTTTAAAAGTTAGGGTTATGGTTTAGGGGCTTTAAAATTAGGGATTAGGGTTTAAAAATTAGGGTTAGGGTTTAGGGTTAAGGTTTAGGGTTTAAAAATTAGGGTTAGGGTTTAGGGTTCCAAAATTAGGGCTTAGGGTTTTAAAATTAGGGATTGGGTTTAAAAATTAGGGTTAGGGTTAAGGTTTAAGGTTTAAAAATTAGGGCTAGAGTTTAGGGTTTAAAAATTAGGGTTAAGGTTTAGGGTTTAAAAATTAGGGTTAGGGTATAAGGTTTAGGGTTTTAAAATTAGGGTTTAATGTTCCAAAATTAGGGTTTAGGGTTAGGGTTTTAAAATTAGGGTTTAAATGTTAGAGTTATGGTTTAAGGTTTTAAAATTAGGGTTTAGGGTTAGGGTTTTAAAATTAGGGATTAGTGTTTATAAATTAGGGTTAGGGTTAGGGCTTAGGGTTTAAAAATTAGGGTTTAGGGTTTTATAATTAGGGATTAGGGTTTAAAAATTAGGGTTAGGGTTTAGGGTTTAAAAATTAGGGTTTAAGGTTTGGGGTTTTAAAATTAGGGTTTAGGGTTAGATTTTAAAATTAGGGTTTAAAAAATAGGGTTAGGGTTATGGTTTAGGGTTAAGATTTAGGGTATAAAATTAGGGTTAAGGGTTAGGGTTTTAAACCCTAAATCTTAAACCCTAAATCAGAACCCTAATTTTTATACCCTAAATCTTAACCCTAATTTTAAAACCCTAAATCAGAACCCTAATTTTTAAACCCTAAATCTTAACCCTAATTTTAAATCTAACCCCTAACCCTAATTTTTAAACCATAAACCTTAATTTTAAAACCCTGAAACTTGAACCCTAAATCAGAACTCTAATTTTAAAATCCTAAACCTGAACTCTAATTTTAAGCCTAAACCCTAACCTTAAATTATAAACTCTAACCCTAATTTATAAACCCTAAACCTTAACCCTAATTTTTAGACCCTAATTTAACCCTAAACCCTAACCCTAATAATTAAAACCCTAAACCCTATCTATAATTTCAACACTAATAATTAAACCCTATCTCTAATTTCAACCGTAACCCTTATTTTTAAACCCTAATTTTAACTCTAACCCTTAACCCTAATTTTATCTCTAACCCTAATTTTTAAACCCTAACCTTAATTTTTAAACCCTAAACTCTAACACTAATGTTAACCCTAAACCTAACCTTTAACCCTTAAACCTAACCCGTTTTAACCTAAACATAATTTTCACCATACCCTAACGAATCTATCTAAAGGCACTTAACCCTAATTTTAACCCTAACCTTTAATCCCTAACCTATAACCCTAATGAATGTAACACAATGAAATACATAGATTATAAAAATAGGAACAAAATTCAATATAAAAGATACATATAACAAATAGTGCACTTTTTTTTTTAATGAAAAAATAGAATTTTTTTTGCTTGATGAATGATAACTCAATTTTTTTTTGATGCAAAAATGATAACTCAATCTAACATATAACAACTTATATATAAAAAATAAAAATAGAAGAACCTAATAAAGGAAGATACTTATTTATGAGCTTAAAAATAAAAGGAATTGAATAAAAAAATTATTTATGAGCTTAAAAATAAAAAGAACACAAAAATATTTATTACTAATACATAAAAGGAATTGAATAAAAAATTCATACACAGGACAGTTGCTTTAATAAAAAAAATAATTGAATGATTAATATTTGTTATTATTAATTATAATTTATTATACAAAAATCATACACGGGACAATTACTTTAATAAAAAATATTAATTTAATAAATTTTACAAAAACTTAACTTATATTTTAACTATATTTTATTAATAAAAGTCAATAGACCAGTGCGATGCAGAGTTCTCAAAACTAGTTTTCTGTTAAAATACAATCCCATTTTTCCAATTTTTCTTTAAGTACTAGAACCTTCAACTTAATTATTGTAACTGTTGAAATATTTTGTCAAAGGTTAGCATATATTTTTCTTTTATTTTTTGATATGAAACATATTTCTCTGGAATTTGAATCGTTTACTTGTTTTTCTATGAAAAAAATTCTTAATCTTTTTACTATATTGTCAAATTTTTTAGATTCCAAACCTAACACCATCAGTGAAATGTAAACGGACAACAAGTTGTGCCGCTAATTTTTTCTACTTTGAAAGTAAGTTTTTCTACTTTGTAATCGGACAAGAAGAGATCTCATTCGGTCTGTTTTCAGAGACTGTAAAGTAAGGATATTTGGAATGTTCTTATGCAGCCTGTATATTTGAAAAGATTCTTGGTTATTGGGTAGCCTGTATATCATCGACATAATTGTAAGGGAATTGTGACTCGAATTTTGAGCATTTCTTAGTAGGAGCGATAGGATATCGGCTCAACTGCATAGATTTCCAATAGAGAGAATCTAAGTCATATATGCATACGATTTTATCGACATAATTGTAAGGGAATTGTTGTGACTTGAATTTTGTTTGAATCAATAAAATATATTCATTGGATAACTCAACACAAAAAATCAATTACTAAACCACAGTATACAGAGTTGAGTCAAAAAGAAAATTAAAGAAAGAAAGGAAACTTTTGTACTCTGAAGTCATTAAACTACACTAGCAATTAACTTATCCAAATAAATCATTCCTAAGCTAAATTGAAAGAAAATATTAGATTTATCATTGTTTATATTCTTTTGAAACTTGCCCAAAGAAGGGGCCTAAAGAGCAAGATTCAAACATAATAAGTGAAGTGTCAAACAACTGTTAAGTTCATGAAATGATACTAACTAGCTTCTCCTTTACATCAAAACTTTAGAAAATATATAAAGACCCTGTCATCTAGTTAGAAGAAGCATTCGAAAGTATTGCAGCAAATAAAAGGAAGAAACACAAAGTTGGATACATCTAACTCAATAATACATATGTTTGCAAATTACCAGTTCTTGCAGTGGTAGTTAACTGTTTGGATCAATGCAATTACCAGACAAATTAATTTTACAAAGTTTGGGAAGTAGCAACAATAGATCATGTAGCTCAAAATGGTATTCACTAAAAATGATAAAGGAGTTTCTGGTGTTCCAGTAAAGAAAGGAAAACATGATAAGAGAAGCAACGCGCGCCCGACACATATATGGCGTTTGTATATCAAAGCAAGCAAACAACTAAGTTGATCATGATTATCAAAGGCAAACTTCAAATACGAAACCACATGTATTATTAAGTATACAGAATAGAAATAAAAGGAAAATATTAGATTTAATTTCAAATAAATCATTACTATGGCCATTAGAAAAAAAATTAGTACCTAAAATTGCAAAAGACCATCATTTTAGTCTCTCAAATTTGTAAATAGACAAAAAAATTTACTCTAAATTAAAATAAGTCATTTGGTTTTGTCGCTCTGCCTACATGTTTTAGCCTTCCTGATTTATTACTTTTTTTTTAACGGCAAATATATTATTAATAAAAATCGAATTTTTGTACAAGACAAACAAAGACTCGTAAATAGAGAGCTACAAAAACAAAGGTGCTGCATATAGACGACCACCAGAGAAGACATCAATCCAACCCGTAGATATGCCACTAGACATTAACTCCCGAACTCGATTTAAAAGTGTTCGGCCCATCAGAATCCAAAAAGTACTCCCGAACTCGATTTAAAAGTGTTCGGCCCATCAGAATCCAAAAAGTTGCTCCTTGAGTCAAAAGTTGGTGGACACCGGGAGAAAGAAAACCTAGGTAGATAAATCTCGGCTTGCAGTCCTCCAAACAGTACTGTCAACCCCGAAAAAGTAAAGGTCAACCAGATACAAGAAATCTCGAAATCTCAACAGATTTAAAAACCAACATAGACTAGTCTTGCAAATCTCAACAGATTTGAGAGCGGTCAGAAAGTCAAGTATCCAAAAAACCAAACACCCACAACATTAACCCCCTTGATAATCACGCACCTGATTTGATCTGCCATATAAAAATAAGAAATCCACAGTGGACTTTATCACCAGATAAATTAATCTCGCGGAGTTTGGGAAGTGGCAATACTAATTGATGATGATTATTAAGCACAAAATCATGGGTAGGAGTAGGATAACTAGTGGAAAGACTAGTGGAAAGACTGAGGTTGAGTTCTTCGAGTAAAGGGAAACAATCGGCGATTACAAAGAGGTCATCTATATTGAGATAATTAATATTGGAACAAGTGAGAGATATCAAATTTTTCATCTTGTTGGACAAAGCTTGTAACCCACTTATAGGCATAGCGGCGGTGCTGGAGATATTCAGCGATTTGATGTCTAATGGAAGAGTGGAAATTTGACACAGAAGGGCGTCATTGGTTATATTGGAGAATGACGCAAGATTGAGGGATGTGATGTTGGGGAACCTGTGGAATACACGAGGAAGGAAAGGGATTGTTTGGTTGGTGATTGTGAGAGAGGACCGAAGACGGTTGGTGATGGAGAGTAACCGATTAGAAACAACCGAGAGAGACATCAAAGTGCGGTGGTCATCGTCTCTGTCAAGGAATTTGACAATGCATTCCCATAACTCCTCTGGTAAATAAGAACATCGTTTTGCTGCTGCTGCCGCCATTGTTAAGGACAGAATAATGGATTTCTCTTATTCACTCCCCTAATGGCATTAGAATTAGAATTATATATATAAAAGTTGTGCTAGCTATACAAGAATATTCTACCCTAAATTAAAACAGATTCCTTAAAAAATAAATCTCTCATTAAAACAGTACTTTTTCTTTCTTTTCCCTTTCATGGAAACAGATTTCCTATTTAAATATAAAGATTACTATTTATTTTAATAAAGATTCTTTTTTTTTTTGTAATGTTAAAGATTCATTTTAGTAACAAGAAAAAAACATAAGATCCAATATTATTCTACAAAGAAACAACTACAAAGGAAAATTTGTAGAGACCAAGATGGTTCTTAGAACAAAGATCTTAAGGTTTCAAAATAATCATTAAAGAAGTATTTATATCTAGCTTCCTCCAAAAATATAAGTGGAGGTTGAACCTGAAGAAAGTTTCGTTGGATGATAAAAATTTTAGTTTTTATCCCATCCATTGGCTCTTAGCCTCTTAGTTTGTGTAGTACCAAAACAATTTTTAGCAAAACGCATAATATTTATCTTTCTTTAAATAACATTAGTATATGTTTATTATTAAAAAGTTTAAAATTTTATTGCTAATATAAACTCTCTTCTCTTGTTTTGCTTATCATTTCATTCAATAATAATACTATTACATCAAGAAGGTCAAGAGAAACAGTTAAAAGCTCATGAAGTTATTATATGTAATTAAGTCAAACAAATAATTCCTCAACCAAGTTGAAACAAAATAACAGATTGTTGAGTTTTGCCTTTGAAAACTTGACATTCTGGTTGTTAGCTGACTGGTGGCGTGGCGCGCGGGTTCGTCGCAGGGCGCAATTGTGCGTGGTTTTGGGTTTTGCTACTTCTGGCTGCACGCGGCACAGTTCCCCTGGATATATATACCCTATTTTATTTCATTATAATTTCACTAAAAAAATTATAAAAAAATAATATTAAAGTATTAAATATATGTATGAATTTATGCATAAAAATAGAAATAATAAAAGTATTAAAAACAATGATTACTTTTCTTAATTTGTGTAAAATGGCTAAAGTAACTTACATTTTGGTACGGAGGGAGTAATATATAACAACTTTTTAAGAAAAAAAATCAAAGACGACTATGCCAACAATAAAAGATTGATACAAAAAAAAAGTGAAATAGAAAAATAGGAACTCAATCTTTATATAATTTTTTTATTTTAGAAAAAATCTATGCATAAAAATATAAATCAAATAATATCATAAAATAAATTAGAAAACATCTTTGACAAAAAATGATGAACAGTAACCCGTTTTCAACCTTTTCTTGAACAGTAAACATGTGTTCTCCTGCTTTCAGTGCTTTGCCTTTCATTTGTCCTTGGGCTTGCTTGGCCACCGCTCCATCGAAGTCCTCTTTGGCTCCTTCTTCTGTGGTCTCTAACCGCAACTTTGCACAGGCACTCCTCAACAAAGTCGATGTCTCTTTGAATCAACTCCCAAAACCTTGTTTGAAAGACAACTGTCTTTCAATTAAATTTCAGAAAAAGTTTACCAATCTAGTCTAGTTAATTGCAACAATTAATTACCTCCATGGAAGGTTAATGCTGTCTCGAGGGGGTAAGCCATTATCCTCTAAAGACTCGCACGATTATCAAAATTATGGAAGCCTATTGATGGATGGAAGATGATTCCCTTAGGTCGAGGTTTCTTTTTTTTTTTTTTAATTATGCTTCACCTGTATTGTTGATCTTAGAAGTGTCTGGTTAGGTCGTGCTTGAAACTTGAATCCAGAATTGTTACGTTTTTCCCGTTAGACACTGGATTTAAATCCTTTTAATCAGAAAGAAATTCATAGCCAAGTATGGCTGCGTTTTCATTATCCTCCTCTATAATATTGTCAACCTAAAATATTATTTGAGATTGTTGGAGCTATTGGTACACCCATTTCAAGAACAATATAAATCATTCATTTGGCTAGTATGCACGTATATTTAATGTTTTTTAATTCTGCTTCACTTGTGTTGCTGATCTTAGAATTTTTTGGTCGAGTGGTTCTTGGAATTTGAATGAGGAACGTTTATCTTGTTAGACACCAAATTTAAATCCTTTTAATCAGAAACAAACTCATAGCCAGATATGGCTGCACTTTCATTATCTTTCTCTAAAATATTGTCAACCTAGAATATTATTTGAGATTGTTGGGGCTATTGGTACGTCCATTTCAGTTGATGAGAACACTAGAAATCATTCATTTGGTCATTATGCGTGTACATTAATAGATGTAAATACGGCGGGAATTCTTTCTAATTCTTTGTGGATTGAAAGAGAAAATTTTGTTTTTGACATTGAGATTGAGTATGAAAATGATCCTATTTTTGTTTCACTTGCAATTCTATTGGCCATTCATCGGATCATTGTCAAAAGGGTTGATCCTCCAAGAAAAACCAAAATTGTTTTTGTTCCAAAAAGGCATGAAAATATAGTGCAAGGCTGCAGTAAAACTATGGTCATTTGAAGACCCTCTTATTCTTGATATAATAGGATCAAATATAAAATATAGTTTTTTGATTGAATGAGCAAACATACATTGCAGCAAATAAAACAAAAAACACAAAGTTGGATAAGAAATATGTATATCTTAATTAATACATATGCTAGAAAAACTTAGACACAGGACTCAAGTTCTTAATAAATTCCCATAGAACGTATTGTTTGAGAGAATTTGAATTTGATAAATAATTTTTAGTCGGACTTTACTTACCTTCTATCCGAACTCTGAATTATGTTCCCCGACCATCTCTAAAAATTGAAATCAAAATTCTAATTCATCAAGAAGTTTATCATAAAACTCCAACTATATCACTATGAACTACCATCATAATCATCATCTAAATTATCATCTAGTCTCCTCCAAGTAGAAATTAGTCCGTCAATCACAGTGACCTTTTGAAGAAACCCATAGCCGTCCTTGTGGAGATGATAACCAGATAAGTTAATCTTGCGGAGTTTGGGAAGTAAAGACAGCGGACCACCAAAATAACTGAGGTTGAGTTCTTCGAGTAAACGAAAACAACTAGTGGTGAAGAAGATATCTTCGGAGTTGATATACCTAATTCCTGAGCAAGTGAAAGATGTCAAATTTGTCATCTTTTTGGACAAAACTTGTAATCCATTTGTAGGAAAACTGGTGTGGGGGCTGGAGATATAGAGCGATTTGATGTTTGATAAATTCGGGACAGTGGAGATTTGGACAAGAAGCGCGTCAAAGTCATCGGTTTCGGAGGAGAGATTGAGGCTGAGGGATGTAAGGTTAGGGAACCTTTGGTAGACAATAGAAAAGAAAAGGATTGTTTGATCAGTGACATTGAGAGAGAGTTTAATACGGTTGGTGATGGAGAGAAACTGTTTGGAGACGACGGAGAGAGACTTCAAAACGCAGTTGTCGCCGTCGAGGAGGTTAATGATCCGCTCCCATAATTCAACTGGTAGATCCCAACACACCGCATCAGCTGCTGCTGCCGCAATCTGTTTTTTTGCTGCCGGCATTGTTACAAACTCTCTCAACTCCAAAGAATATGAAGATGCAGTTCCTATGCTATACACAAGGAGATTCTACCCTAATTAGTGGTTATTAATTATATAAAAGTTGTGCTATACAAGAATATTCCACCCTAAATTAAAACAGATTCCTTAAAAAAAATCTCACATTAAAACAGTTTTCCTTTTTTTCTTCCCTTTCCCCGAATCTTGTCTATTTCAAATTCGTAATCTTGTAAGCAATGATGCTAGAGGAACTATTGTTCTGAGAAAACAAAAATTACTATTTATTTTAATAAAGTTTTTTTTTTTTTTGGTAAGAATAAAGATTCATTTTAGTAACAAGAAAAAAACATAAGATCCAGTATTATTCTACAAAGAAACAACCACAAAAAATTTGTAGAGACCAAGATGGTTCTCAGAACAAAGATCTTAAGGTTCAAAATAATCATTACAGAAGTATTTATATTTAGCTTCCAGTTAGGGTAAAAAAATTAGCAGTTTCGTTGGATGACAAAATTTTTAGTTTTTATCCCATCCATTGGCTCTTAGCCTCTTAGTTTGTGTAGTACCAAAAACAATTTATAGTAGATCAAACGCATAATATTTATCTTTCTTTAAATAACATTAGTATATGTTTTATTATTAAAAAGTTTAAAATTTTATTACTAATATAAACTCTCTTCTCTTGTTTTCCTTATCATTTCATTCAATAATAATACTATTACACCAAAAAGGTCAAGAGAAACAGTTAAAAGCTCATGAAGTTATTATATGTAATTAAGGTCAAACAAATAATTCGAATCATTTGGCTTCCCTGGCACATGATGGTGTGGTCGTTATGAAAAACGTGAAATACTCACATTTTTTAAGAAAAGGTGATGTGCGAAGAAGAATTGTTTGAAACAATCAAACATGTGTTTTTTAGGTGGTTCCTTACTCAAGGTTCCGCGTTTGTATGTAGTGAATATGAATGGGTGAAACTTTCGTTGGAATGCCTTCGTCAATAGGTATGTAGGAAACTTTTGAGAGGGGTTGGTATTTAGGTCCCCATTTTTTGTGCCATCACCTTAGGTAATTTTTTTGTTTTGGCTTGATGTACTCAAGTTTCTTATCCATAAAAATATGAAAGCTAAATTGCATTTTTGACCCCCTATTTTAAAATAGTATTTTTGACCTCCTATCTTTATCTTTTTTTGCAAAAGGCTAATTTTAACAAAGTCAACGCTGATGTGGCAAGTCACTTAAGTGACTCAGCTGCCACATCAGTTTTTTTTTTCACTTATAATTAAAATAAAAAATAAAAAAAGGGTGAGAACACTAGAAACCATTCGGTTGGTCACTATGCCCGTATATTAATAGATGTAAATATGGTAGGAATTTTTTCTGATTCTTTGTGGGTTGAAAGAGAAAAATTTCCTTTTAACATTGAGATTGAATATGAAATGCTCCTTATTTTTGTTTCACTTGTAATTCTATTGGCCATTCATTGGATCATTGTCAAAAGGATTGTTCCTCCAGGAAAAACAAAAATTGTTTTTTCCTAAAAGGCATGAAAATATAGTGCAAGGATGCATAAAACACTATGGGCATTTGAAGACCCTCTTATTCTTGATATAATAGGATCAAATATAAAAAAATAGTTTTTTGATTGAATGAGCAAACATACATTGCAGCAAATAAAACAAAAAACACAAAGTTGGATAATATATATATATATATATATATATGTGGAGAAATCAAATTACCGATGTAACATTTGAATAATGTTACACCGCTCAATAACGCTTTAACGAATTCAAATTTTACAAAATCCACCGTTGGATTGAAAGTTTATATCGCATAGAAAAACCAAGACATTGGACTCAAAGTTCTTAATGAACTCCCATAAGAACTATCGTTTGAGAGAACTTGAATTCGATTTCTAATAGAAATAATTTTTATTCAAACTTTACTTATCTCGTATCCGAACTCTGTATTAAGTTCCCGAACCATCTCTAAAAATTGAAATCAAAATTCTAATTCATCTAGAAGTTTATCATAAAACTCAACTATATCACTATGAACTACCATAATAATCATCATCTAAATTATCATCTAAAAGTTATATTATAGTCTCCTCCACATATAAAGTCCGTCAATCACAGTGATCTTTTGAAGAAACCCATAGTCGTCCCTGTGGAGATGATAACCAGTTAAGATAATCTTGCGGAGTTGTGGAAGTAAAGACAGTGGACCACCACCAATATAACTGAGGTCGAGTTCTTCGAGTAAACGGAAACAACGAGTGGTGAAGAAGATATCTCCGGAGTCGATATACCTAATTCCTGAGCAAGTGAAAGATGTCAAATTTGTCATATTTTTGGACAAAGCTTGTAATCCATTCGTAGGAAAACTGGTTTTGGGGTTGGAGATATAGAGCGATTTGATGTTTGATAAATTCGGGAAAGTGGAGATTTGGACAAGAAGCGCGTCAAAGTCATCGGTTTCGGAGGAGAGATTGAGGCTGAGGGATGTAAGGTTAGGGAACCTTTGGTAGACAATAGAAAAGAAAAGGATTGTTTGATCAGTGACATTGAGAGAGAATTTAATACGGTTGGTGATGGAGAGAAACTGTTTGGAGACGACAGAGAGAGACTTCAAAGCGCGGTTGTCGCCGTCGAGGAGTTTAATGATCCGCTCCCATAACTCAACTGGTAGATGCGAACACACCGCTGCAGCTGCCGCAATCTGCTTTTTTGCTGCTGGCATTGTTACAGACTCTCTCAACTCCAAAGAATATGAAGATGCAGTTCCTACGCTATACACAAGAAGTTTCTACCCTAATTAGTGGTTAATTAATTGAAATTTCAAGAGATTTTTTATGATAACAAAATTTTGTTGTCTTCTATAAAATATAAACAACTTTTGTGGTATTTGTTTGTTTTTTTTTAAAAACAAAATCTTATGTTATTCCATCAAAATAATTTTTTTTTATGGCAACAAAATATGTTGATTTTTTTTAAAAAAATTGATTATCTTGGTACTGAAAATTATATCAATTTTTGTTGTTACATAGATTTTGATAGATTCTTTCATAGAATATTAAAAAAATAAAATTAGTTGAAAATATAAAATTACTTTCATGCGGATCCAATCTCACACAAATATAAAACTACATAGATTTTCTAATGTCGGATTTTTTTTATACCAAATGTGTCAGTGTTGTGCCGGTGTCGGACACTGACACGGACACGCCTAATCCGAAGTGTCCGTGCTTTATAGGTTCTTATTGTAAATCTGCATGCATCTGAAGCTAAAAACTCCATTACTAAGAGATTATAAACATGGTTTACTATATTATCAATAATTAACCTGCACACACACCTTAAAAGAATGCAAAAGTCTAAGAAAGTTATACACATTATTCCTGTGAGTCTGACATGTGGTGACAAACTTGATTCACGAATCACAACATAGCTCATTCTTCTGCCACTTCTAACTCTAATTTTACAGCCCTTAAAAAGTTCTAAACAGATTCATACACATAAGCTTTATATAAAATAAGCTTTACAAGGTTCATACAAAGCTTTCTAGCAACAAACAGATGACCTTCAATTTGTTTTAATGGCATTGTTCAACTCTTTCTTCTTCCTCAGTCCCTGCAACTTGTACCTCTTTTTCACAATGATTCCTACTATCCATTTTCTCATCAAAGTCTTCTTCACCAATGGCATCAAGTATTTCCCTTTGACTTAGATCCAGGAGGAAAACTATGCTCCTTAAAACAAGTTTATATAGCGTGGCCACAGTATCGATTAACCAAAATAAACTAATCTTCTTCAAAGTATCGATTAACCAAAATAAACTAATCTTCTTCAAATGAATTCAGATGATGTCCAATTAAAATATACATCCATTTAAAGACTTTATACCGCCTATGGTCTCATATATATAAGTAAAAATTTACTTTTTAAATTATTCAATAACTAATGTATCTTGTCCATAATATAGATGAGATTATTGAACTTTTATTTATATGAGACCATAAAGAGAGTAGTATTATGAGCAACTATGCTTTTAGTAGAGCAAATCAAGTATAAAAATTAGATTTTTAATTGAATGAGCAATTCACATGGGGACACACAAAACCGATTCAGTAGTCTGACCGGGCTGGTGACCCCTCCGATTCCCGGTTCAACTGGCCTATCCAATTCTTAAAACACTAGTTGAAAGGTTATTTGCTATCAAAGTATATAGTGAATGTTTTATATTATTAAATGGATGGCAAAATTCATTGTGAATGTGACTCTTCTAAAATGTGTTTTCACGTTAGTAGATAAAATAAACCATTTCAAAAATCAAACAATTAACATCAATGTGCATGAAAATGTAATATCAAATATTGGCTTATTAATCAATACTTGAGATTACTAACTCCAACCTTCAAAGAAATTGCTCGATTTAGAGGAACTACAATATAAGGAGTGCCTTTCTGAAAAGTGAAATACTAGAACTTAACACAGTGAAAATAAAATTAATTAATAGGTAAAAAATAAAAAATGATGAATCTAAGATACAAAATCACAACTTGAATTCACAATAACATTCAGGCAGAGCAGAGCCTCTTCCCGCAACAAACTCATCTCTGTGAACCTTCCATAGGGCTTGCATCAACTCTTTTCCCCTCAGACCTTGTGAAGTTAATTCAGCAAATCCTCTTCTGCTCAAAAATAGTGTTTTGTACAACCCTGTGAAAGCTCTCATTGCTGCAACCATCTTGTCCATGTTCCCAAAATATGTAGCTATATAAGAATCACTATTAATAGATATATAATAATCCAATGCAGCTTTTGTATTGCCATGCATGCTTGTGAAATCTTCTTCGTTGAGAAGGCTAGACTTTGTGAATATGTTAGTGTAAATATCAGTTAATCCTTCGATTTCCATCAGACCATCTCCAGCTGCAAGATATATATTTGTGGTCGGCGGAATGGAAAGAGATTGAAGTATTAAAGCCGTCTCGTTAGGTGTGAGGGGACATTTCCCGCGTTGTCTCCAAACACGAGCTAACTCTCCAGTCCATGGTTTTCTCTCCACTAGTGCTACTGCTGCTTCTACGGCTTTGATGGAGGCAGGGGAAAGACCAGGGTATTGGCATTGGCTGTATGCGACCATGTCGGGCTCAAAACGAAGATGGAGTGACAAAAAAGGTTTAGGTATTGCATCTAGAAGCTTAGAGGCTTTCGTTTCCAAGGGTTTTGCAAGACGTAATGCCTTGTAACAAGCTTGACACAGAGCAGCTTTTGCGTACAAAGGGTATCTGCAAAGACAAAATCAAAGAAAAGAAAAATTCAATTACAACTGTGATATTGAAAAGCATTCCTTCTATTTTGTTCTCTAATTTGTGTGGTTTGGCTTCAAGAGAACTGAAGCTGCATAGCCATTATTCTTGTGAGAAACTCATAGCATACATTGATACACTATATATTATTGTTGAAAATTTTGAGGATATAAGGAATACATGTACTTAAAGTAAAATGCTAAGAATATACAAAATGAACCACTAATATAATCCTTTAAAAGTTGTTTCTATCAGATTAGTCCTGAAATAAGTGGAATTAAAAAGTAAGCCTTTGAAATTGTAAATCCTCGGTCATTTTAGTTCGAAAGCTAACAAACATTTCAAATTTGTCCCTAAAGTTGAATACTTATAATCAAATTAGTCCTCAAAAGATTAATTATAAATGTCAGATTAGTCCTTATAAGCATTGGTTAAAATCGAAAATGCTACTCAGAATGTAATGTCTCTAAACTAAAAAGATCGACAATTTATAGTTTTAAGGGTTTTACAAATTTCTCTTATATCAAGGACTAATTTGGAGATATACTCATCATAAGCATCAGCTAAATAGAGTGAAATCCCTCTTTCAGAATATGGGGAAATAGAAAGAGAGAAAGAAAGAAAAAAAACACATGGAAAATCTCATTCAGAGTGAAATTGTTTGAATCAAGAATATCCTAGATATTTATGGCTTCAAAAACAATTAATTTATGGTTTTAGAACAAAAAATGTGTTAGTTGTCACATAATAGTAGACAGAAATGAGATACATAATCATACCTATCCCTTCTTTGGGACATTGCCGGTGTGATTGAAATGTATTTGTGTTTTAAAAGCGATGGGAGAACACTTTCAACATAATCAAATTGACCTTTCCTTTTGCTACAGTCCACTGGAACAGGTTCTTTAGTTGCAATCTCCGGAGGTAATGTTTTGACGACTTTGACAAAGCCATTCATATGTTGAATGAAGTAGTCTACATCATATACATCCGCAAAACCACTGTAATAGAATCAACCAATAATCATTATTTCCAATAAGAACTTGCAAAATAAAAGCAATTCCACAGAAACGGAAACATAAATTGCCTTGTTTCATTCCAATATGAAGCCACTTCAAACTTTGGCAGGACAAGTGTTGCATTTAACAGCCGAGCGACGCCCACACCATCACAAAACTACAATCACGATACATTTTATCTCAATTTCAAGAAACAAGCAAAAGAGTATCGTGCATCATTGAAGTGTCCAGAATTGAAATTTAAGAATTCTCTTCAAGCACTCACATCTCTTCGCATCTGATTGAGGCCTCCGTAGCAATCCACTCTGATATATCCATTGGTTTCCAATGGTAGAGCTGCACCATTTCAAGAATAAAAAAAACGAAAGCAATGTCTGCAATGAAAGGCAATTAAGGTTGATTCAGAAAATAAAAAGCCGATTATCAAGCTTCATCCCAGGTTTAAACCTAAGTTAACCCTATGTCCCTATCCATTGCAAATTACATTAGCTAAATTAAGAAATCTTAAGTTAAACTTCCAAGTTCCAACATCACCTTATTGCTAATCATTTTCCCCAAATTCCAATCATTCAAAAACAAGTAGATCCGTTCCAAGTAATGTCAAAAAGTTTAATCATGGAAGCATTGACACAAACAGAGACACCAAACACCACATTGACGCAACTATCAGTGTTATGTCAGTGTCAAACACACCTTCAATCTGAAGTGTCAACAATACAAAAAATTATAGCTATACAAATGAGAATCAAGTGCTATGTTTATGGTTGGTATCGTCAGACACGCCTTCAATCTGAAGTGTCAGCAATACTAGATTTAATCACTATAAACAATGACAGCTATCCAAATGAGAATCAAGTGCTATGTTTATGAACTTATTTTCCCTTAATCAGTCTAGTAATCACAAAATTACATTAAAAAGTAACCAAATTTAATTTTTTACCTTTAAAACTTAAAGTTAGTAGAACCAAAAATGAATTGATTAAGCAAAAAGTACCTGTTAGATGCCCTTGTAGCCACCACTTGCAAGGTCTCCATTCCATGAGTCTCCGAACACTCCATATATCCACTTCCCCTCTACAACCCCACAAATTTCATAGATCAGTAACAAGAATAAATAATTGAAAAATTAAAAATTTTATTGCATAAGATACTAAAGTTTCCATATTGAAAATACCCAGTTGGCAAGTTCAAATCTTTTTGGGATATTAAACGGAAATAGAAAGAGGGAAATTGAAATTGTGAAGCTTACAGCGAGGGTTCTCGAGAAATTGGGTTCAGGGAAAAAGGGTAATGAGGAGATAGCAATGTCAAAACGACAAGGAGAGTGAGTGAAACGACAAAGATGGTGAATAAGGGTTTTACAGAGAAAACGACCATTGATTTCACAGAATTGATGATGAAGATATGATCTTTCTTTGTGATTGCGATCCGAATGGAAAGAGAAAAGGGAAGAAATTGATGAAATATTTGGTTTTTCCATATATTTATTTTATTTGAAAAATAGTAAAATGCAACTCTTTTTTTTTTGAATAAATTATTGCAGCCTTTTTTTTGTAGTTAGACTGTAATAATATACATAATTTCTTTGGTTGATTGTCATGGATCTGAATGTTTCTTTTTTGGGAATAGATAATTTGGTTAAGCAATAAGCATTAGACAAAATTGCATTTTAAAATTTAGGAGTACAAATTATTTATAATGTTTGCCTTTGAGATGATATTGATATGGTTGGAGAAAATTTAATTGAGAGAATTTATTTTATATATTTCATTTTCTTAAGACATTAATCATTACTGAAAAGGTGTCAAATTTTTTTTTTTGGTCAAGTAGGCTAAAGGTTTGAAATTTCACCTTAAGGTGAATAAGTGGGATGACCGGGGTTCAAACCTCAATCCCCTACATAATAATGGAAATGTCCACCAATTGAGATAAGCTCGTGGGACAAAATTTCTACTTATAATATTGTAACTCAAAAAATATGACATTGATGTACATGAAATACTCTTCAAAGATAGTTTTACAAAGACATACTTTAGAAACAAAGATAGTCTAAAAGTCCTAACTCAACTGGCAAATGCCGAAATTGCTAGGCCGAACATCATGATTCGGGCTCAAACTCGAGACCTCACAGTTGTGTGTGAGTTTAATTCGGTAGATATATGGACAGTAGAGAAACACTAGGAGCCTAATAACGCCGTAGCATGGTGGGGATTTGGGAGGAGGAATGGAGGACGACCTGCAAGGGGAGGCGTGGGTTGTAGCTCACATTCACAACCAGAAACAGAATGATGGGTCATTGATCCGGTTGGATCTACCTAGCTTCATTTACCAGACCCAAATAAAGTAGGTGATTCTAATGAATTTCTTTTTAAAAAGGTTAATTTTTTCCTGGCAAATTAAAAATAATAGCTACATAAAATTTTCAAGTTTAGTATACAACATAAATTTAATTTTAATACCGGATTTTGTTTAATTTTAATCTTGGAATTAAATCATCTCCTTCACTTTCCTATATATCTCTCCATCTATATCTCTATAATGTGGATTGTATGTATCCCAAAAAATACCAGCAAATTTGTGTGCTATACATATTTTTTTTTCAGACAATTTGCAGTTTAAATACGCACTTTCAAAAACACAAGTTTTTTAGTAGCAAGTACAAGTAAAAACAAAGATTTCATGACAAAGATATGAAAGAGAGAAGCCAATGTTCTTATCATTTCTCAACACTGACGAACACAATTCAAAACCACAAAGCTTGTGTGTTAGATTTTCAGTGTTACATGCAAGTTATATATCATATTCATACCATATGTATTTCCTAACTCAAAACTTGTTTAAAGCATAGTGATGGAATTTAATTAGCATTCCTCTCCTTTTAAAAAAGTGGAACGGAACCAAAAAACAGTTGAAACATTGAAATATGAAACCTTCTATTTATAAAGAAAAGAAATGAAGGAACTAGGTAGCTCAACATCGCATGTCAGTCTATAACAAATTCTATGTTGTCTGCTATCTACTAACAACAATCAAACAATTCAAATGACATGACTTAACCCAAGACAGGAGTTATATTGATGAACTTCATGCAGTGTGCTCTTCAGCATCTCCATTTTCACCATTTTCAGCAGCTGCCGCGGCAGCAGCCATCAACTCGTCGAAGTTTGCTGTCTTCCCAAGTAATATTTCAATCTAAAAACACAATTTATCACAACAAATGAGACTTAAAAAGAAAGTAATAAAGCATAACCCAGAGTCATAGGCTTGAAGGTTTAAAACAAAGTTATGTTTCCACCCTTACCTTGGCCTTTTGGACAGGTCTACCTCTGGAATCATCTTTAATGTCAACTGTTGATGTCATGATTTCTGCATAAAGATTAAGCAAATCAAATTTAATTGTTTGATCAATTGAGTAGCAGAAAGAGAAAGGAGAAAGGGAGACATTTTGCTAAAGAAAACATGGTATCTCACTCTTTTCAACAGCAAGACCGTTGTTTTTCAAAATTTCAGCAACAGTAACCACAGTGGCAATAGCTGCAACAACAATGTAAAAAATGAAATAAAAAAGGATAACCAAGAAAAGATTCAATATATAAATCAGGAAGACACTATGGCCCAGTTTTAAATTAGTTTCCAACTTATGAGGGGATTCAAAATTGAGACAAGGAATATTTTGCTACCCTACCCTCCATTTATAATTTACCTCAACCCAAAGAACAAATGAACAAGCTTCAGAAAAGTGAGGTGCAAAAGTTGATTTCAACTTATGTTAAAAGCTATTATTTAAACGACAAATAATCTACTATTCTTTTCAACTATTCTTTTCCTACAAATATTTGTTAAAAAGTTCATCCAAACTGATTCAGTCATTTAAATTCTGGATGTTAATCTACTATCTTAGGGAATGAATATGTTTCTTAAATCCTAGATCAAAACTATAAATAGGAGCATAGAACCAAAGGGGCCTTTGGAAGCAGAACTTCCGGGTACAAAGTAAATAGTCAAAGACATATATCAGGGAGTCACCAAGATCTAGTTCTAGAAGCAGCTAACACAAGTCATCTTAACTCATAAGCCTTTTTTCCAAATTTTGGCTGCGCTCACTAACCTAAAGAAAGAAACTCAGTGTTTGGAGTTTTTATGTTAACGAAGAAAGAAGTGAATAATGCATCAAACAAATTAATTATGTCAAGAATCAGGATTCAGAGAATCAGAATTAAATTATATTGTTTCCGTTTTCTAAGATCAAATTACGTCCCCAACAAATTACTTTGAAGTCCTATTCAAATCCCATTAGCACAAGCAAAATAAAAATTCCTTTTTTCTACGTGCTAGACCCCGACAAACCGAAGCATACAAAGCTTAATCTGCCTGTGCAAGGGACAAAACGAGACACAAAAAGTATCCAAACAACTATTTTAAACAGCTGTTCAATCTGAGAAGCAGTGTTGTCAAATAGAGGCAATAATAATATAGCCGAATTTGAAAAACAATTGTTATTCTTCCACGATACGCTATTTAGTACAAAATATTGTGAAATAGCGGATATTGATGAACAATTGCATTGTAACATAGCGGAATTTGAACAAACCACTATCTTTTAGCAATTGACATGTACTAGATAGCGTATCATTAAACAGCTGTTCAACCTAAGAAGGCCTTAAAAGTTAAAACTTATACAGAGACTTCATAGAAGATAACCATATGTACGTATACTATTAGGTAGTTTATACTTTACAGTATATATTATGAAGCACGGACACCATTAGGATTAAGCATGCCGCGGTGTCCGAAACTTGTGTCAGTGTCCGTGTGGTGTAAGGTGTTTAGGTATTCGTGATGTATCGCTTATATAACATTGTGCTTCAAAAAGTAACATGTAACATCTACAAATCAATATAGTTTTCGTCTAACCCATCCTTAAGTTTGTCACAATTCCTAATCTCACATAGTTAAAGTGAAAAATGCAATAAATACCCAAAAACACATACAAATTAAAGAGTAAATAAATCCAAATTAAAAAACACAGCCAAACATTAATAAATGAGATTCAGTTTCAAGATTTGATACCCATTCCAAGTGCTGAAAGCTCAACCTCATTATGCTGTTGCATATACCTCTGCAAAACAAAAAAAAAAATTCAACAAAAATTAAAGAAAAGAAACAAACATGTGCGCATCAATTAAAAACAACATAGAACTAAAATTAATTTGAAAATGAAAAAGGAAAAATAAATAATCATAATCATAACCGTTAATTAGATTACCTTAGCGAGATTAACGTAAAAGAAGAGAGGTTTTTTGGTGTTGGAGACTTGAATGCGATTCTTCTTGATAGAATCAGAGATGTTGATGTTGTTAACTCCTTCGGTGATTGCTTCCATTGTTGTGTGTGTGTGAGAGAGACAACGAGAGAAGAGAACTGAAAGTGAAAGCAGAAACCCTAATCTAATAAATGTTCCCCAAATCAATGTTCATTTTCTGTTGTTAGAGAAAATGTAGTAACGATTGGGCCTTTCAAATGGTTATTAATGGGCTTTATTCGGCCCATTAGTTAGGATAATAATGTTAGAGATTTATTTTTCGTACCCCCGGGGTTCCTTTTTCACCCCCTCTTAAAAATTACATCTAATTAGCTAAAATTTTGAAGAGACGAATTTATTATACATAACTTTTTAAATTCTTTTTAGAAGATCAATGATTTTTTACGCTAAGAAAAAGCCAAAAAAAAATTCGAGTTTTCATTTCTTCTGTGTATAAAGTGCTGCCTCATTAAAATTGAGATGGAAAAGTAAAGAAAAAAAATTATGTACTTTTTTCTTTTGCTGGTATTAGGTGTTCTCTATATATATGTGCATTAGCAGTAGCGGATCCAGAAATATTTTCTGGTGGGGGCTATAAAATAGTGTATATATTTTAACTAAAGAAAAAATTACGAACTTTTACAAAATACACAATTATAGTGACAAAAAAAATTCATAAAATGTTGGGAGAAAAAATGGTTGATGTTTAGATGAATTAAGAGAGAAAAAATAATAACGTTAAGATATAAAAGTTTGTTTAAATTAAAAAGTTGAAGTAATAAAAAGTTGAAAATTGAGAAGATAAATCTATACTGAGTGTAAAGAATAGACCTAATTATGGAGGCTTAGAAAAGTATAGTACTAATATTAAAGGAAAATTAATCTTATTGGTGGGGGCTTGAGCCCCCAATAGGTATTACCAAGTTGTTTTTGTGCTTGTCAATGTATATTTTATGATCTCTACTTATACGAATCATCAGTTTTAAATGTTAGGTATGAGCTTACTACATTTCTATGTGTTTTGTCCAAAAAAGCAGTTAGATATATGATATAGTCCAATTACATATTACCACTGGTATTTATTATAACTATTCATGTATATGAGCTTTTTAAGCTTTTGTATTGTCTCTCTTTTGTGTCCGCTGAATAGACACTCAACAGAACCAATGAATTGTCACCCTTTTGGCTTCATCTCGATCTATATATAGAAGTGGAGTGACACATTTAAAGGGAAAGAAAATATAATTATTCTTTATTTTAGAGTTTTATTTTAATTTTGTCGCAAATTCTATATTTTAATATGACTCACATGATTGTAAATAATCCATGCAAATATTATATACTGTTGTCTAATACTACCAATCTAAGAAAATCATGAGAAAGAAAGATATTTAACGGTGTCTATACAATAATATTGAAATTCTTATGAATTGTTTGTTTGTGATCTAATTGAAACTCATAAGACACTATAAATTGTTGAATAAACATTCAATTTAATCTCTAAACTATCAACTTTTCTTCAATTTGGTTCTTAAACTATAAAAATATATTGAATGGTCCATGAACTATTAATAATCCATCAATTTGGTCTCTGAACTATCATTTTCTTTCATGTTTTTAAAAAAGTCCAGAGACTAAATTGATGGATTATTAATAGTTCAGGGATCATTTAGTATATTTATATAGTTTAGGACCAAATTGGAGACATGTTGATAGTTCGGAGACTAAATTGAAGGTTTATTTTAAATTGTTCAATACAATTATACGCAAAAAAATATATAATTTTATTTAAAATATTAAAATATTATATTGTCGGCTTAAAAATTAATCTCTCCATCACTTATAGTAAGAATATTCTAGAGCTTGCATCGGGTGATATTGTGACAAAGATTTTAATTAGGACTCTTAGGATAAATTAGGAAAATCAAAATAATCCATCCCAATCACAATTACCACAACTATGCATATCTAAACCTGCAAGCTCACGTGTCAGGCCCCACATGACACAATCCTAGTCAGCAATATGTGTTTATTGATGTGACAGACAAAGTACGTATCTGACACGTATGACATATATGGACACGTGGCAAACAATGATAGCTTCTTGATCTCTATATAAATCATAGTACCACAATTGCTTCTTCCGTGACAAATCTTCTATAGCTTGTACCAAACATTACTTGCTTCCATTTTTCTTCATCTTCTTTTCCTTAACAATAATTGTGATCACATTCATTTTCTCTAAATTTTTATCACTTTTATTATTCCCTTTAGTCTAAAGTATTCATTTTTGTTATTTGGATCATAATTTCATTTTCTAGTTCAATTAAGTGGGATTTGAAGAAATTTTCTAGAGAAAATGAAGGAAAATGTGGGAAACCCTTTGCACCTAAAGTCAGTGAATCATATCTCACTCATATGCAGATCAGTAGAAAAGTCAATGGATTTCTACCAAAATGTTCTTGGTTTCTTTCCAATCAGAAGGCCTGGTTCTTTTGATTTTGACGGGGCATGGTACGTAATTTTACATATACATCAATATTAAAAAAAATTGTATAGTGTTTTTTAATTTTTTTTCTCATAAAAATTGTATTATACTCCTTCGGATTACTATTATTACAAGCAAATATTTGTTTTTTAAATTCATTGAATATATATATATATATTAAAAAAAATGAGTTGGAAAGAAAGAGATATTTATGAAGGAAAAAATGAGTTTTTTTTCCTCAAAATAAAATTAAGTATATGGTAACTTATTAATTTGTAGGCTATTTGGCTATGGTATTGGAATTCATTTGCTAGAAGCAGAGAACCCAGAAAAGTTGCCAAGGAAGAAAGAAATAAATCCAAAGGATAATCACATATCTTTTCAGGTCTGATATTATCTAAACTTTACATCATTGATGTTTGATTATTGATTACGTTTGAAATTTAGGGAAAGTGTTACTTAGAAAGAACCAAACTAAAAGATGTACGTACTTCAATAGATGAAGGAACTTGATTAAAAAATACATGGAACCTAAAGTGACGCATAGAAAAATCCAAATATAAAACTAAATATAGACGAAAAAAACAAAACACTCATGTAGTACTCTTAGACACGTTTATGCAATGTTTTTTTTAAGAATCCTTATCATCTACGGCTACTTACATCGTACAGTAAGTATAAGATCTTTAATTTTAAAATAGTATGTTTAATTTTATATTTATATTCAATGATCATATACTAGTAGTTTATATTGAATTGTATAGCACCCAATCAGCCATGGTGAAAGATGTAGTTCATTAATTAGTTGTTGAATTAAGAAAGAAAAGTAGCTATTCAACTTATTGCAAGTATACTCTTAATTTAATTGTAATACAACTAGAAGTTATGAATTAGACATGTTCGTGTCGGACATGTGTTGGTGTCGAACATCTATACGACACTGACATTTATAATTACATTGAATTATGTTATTTTCTCAAATTTTTATTGGTGTTAAAGTGTCAGTGTCGTGTCTGATGTATGTGTCTGTGTCCGTGCTTTATAGACTAAGATATTGGAGTCAAGTGATAAATTTCTCTTAAAGTAAATTTCTTGGAAGAACTCGAATTTATTTTTTTGTGTGAACAATTGTAGACTAAATTTTACTTATCGTGGTTGAATTTTAAACTATATTAGAGCTTTTTTTTTAGAAAAAATAGAGTTTTTTTTTTTGACATATAGAAAAAATAGAGTTAATACTACAAAAATAATTAATTTAACTGTCCTACACTACACGTAATTATTTTTTAGCAGTTAAACAATTGCACAATGTTTTGATAAGTTTTTGGATAGACATCATCATCATCATAGTATTTAAATGTATCATAATTGTAAATAAAATATAAAAGATTAACAAAAAGACAAATTCAATGATGAAATTAACTAAATAAAAAGACAATTAAAAATATATTAGTAATTTTGATATATTTGAATTTGTTGATGTGTAGTGTGAGAGCATGGGGGCAGTGGAGAAGAAGCTGAAAGAAATGGAAATTGATTATGTTCGAGCAACAGTTGAGGAAGGTGGAATCCAAGTAGATCAACTATTTTTCCATGACCCAGATGGTTTTATGATTGAGATATGCAATTGTGATAGTCTTCCTGTAATTCCACTAGTTGGTGAAGTGGCAAGATCATGCTCTCGTTTGAATCTTCACTTGATGCAGAATCAGAATCAGAATCAGCAACAAATTCAAAAGATTGTTAAGTGATTATTACATGTGATGTGACCAAACATCTTTGTGTGAGGAAAAGGTTGAATATATGATGAGTCATGAAATTGTACTTTTTTTTTAATGTTGTTAATGTCTAGTTGTCAATTTATGATGTTCTTCCTAGTATGCTAAATATTAATAAATTAATAATAAATAATTGGCAAATTGTTCCTACTCGAAACAGAGTGGCTCACTTTTTGGGTTGCTATTGGTGTTTGATGAGGTGCTGTGCTCTTTTTAATATTTTTAGTTTGTCTAGTGACATAGGAGTACTTTGATATGACTCCAAAAGAGTGGTTATATGTGATGTAACTAAGTACAAGTACTTTATATATATTTGAGATTGAATAATAATTTTAAACAAGTCTTTATTAAATTGGTCTCTAATTTTATAAAACATTTTTAATTAAATCTGTAACTTTATAAATATCTTTAAAAAATTAATTTTATCAATTTGTCAAGTTAGTTTATATATTCAGTTATCTATTGTTAATCAAGTTTTTATATTCTAATAGTTTACTATTAATATAATTTTTATTCATTTATTATTAGTTTAATACTTAGCATATTTTTAGAATAGTTAATATGAACAAAATTTAACAGAATTATAATTTTAAAAAAATATTCATAAAATTAAAGATGTATTTGAGAGTCTCTAGCAATGTCTAGACTAATTTCATTAATTTAATTATTAATTAATAATTTTATAGTAGTTTGTTTGTGCCAATAGTCAAAAATTGATTGAGCATTAAAATTAAAAATAGTTTAAAATTTTGACAACCACATGTCACTATGAAAGTTTGGGTTCTCCTGCTTTCAGATTATTGATTGATTAATTTTTAATTAATTAATTAATCAGTAGCAAAATTAGTGAATGGAATTTATACTATGAGGACAAAAAAATTGATAATACAATATTATTAAATCAAAAGTATAATAAGTTTGAGGGTTAAGGTGACTGTCTCATTTGCAGCTCATTGAACTATGTATATGAGCATGTTGATTGTAAGATAGTTTTGAAATGTTCAAAACATTTCTTCATCTCCATATATTTCTTGTGGCAATTTGGGAATTCATCCCAATGTTGGGTACAATTTTGTTGGCCAAATAGAGCAAATTATTTAAGGCCCAATATTGAGAAATGTGGTTTTATCCCATGTGTATGGGACCAGGCTAGCAGTTCATAACTTAAACATCTACCTTAAAATTAATTTTCATGATAGAGATTTAAGTGTTGCAACTTTGGACCGCAACTAAGGATATAGCCACTAAATTCTTGAGTTAGACAGGTTTTTGAACCCTATAAAATGGGGAGTTTCTAAATTTAGTCTTTATTTAATTTTTATTATATTTTTTATTTTTATAAAAAAAATCTTGCACTTAGTTTCAGTCAGTCCTATAAAAATACTTGAGAAAAAATCATTTAAACATAGACGTTGATTTAACAATAGAGAACAAAACATAGTGTATAATAATTTTATAGAGACTAAAAATATATTAAAAATTAAATAAAGACTAAATTTAACAGGTTGTCATTTTATAGAGACAAAAAACATATTTAATTCATTTGCTAAATACCAATTTACAGCATCAAATTCTAAGATTAGTTCATAATTTATCTTGGGAATTTTTTTGGGATAATAGGTGTTTTTATCCCTATCAATTGAGAGTTTTGCTTGACCCTCATGTAATATTTTTGGGAATTTTTTTGGGGATAATAGGTGTTTTTATCCCTATCAATTGAGAGTTTTGCTTGACCCTCATGTAATATTTGCATCAAATTCTAAGATTAGTTTATAATATATCTTGGGGGGAAAAATTGGGTTAATAGGTGTTTTTATCTCTATCATTTGAGAGTTTTGCCTGACCTCATGTAATATTTGTTTTTTTTTTATCTCATCCCATCACATATGTATGGGTAGGGGTGGACAATAGAAATTGTAATAAACTCAATTTTTGAAGTTTAGATTTAGAAAATATGCAACTAGATATAAGAGAATCAGGAAACAAACACAAAAGAAAGTGTTAGAAATAATAAATCAACATAAAAAGTAAGAAAAAAACAAAAATCTCAAATAAAATTAAAAACATTTGATTTCAACAAAATTAGACAAACAAAATGAAGAATATCAAGTTATATAGGTTTCAAAATGTTCCATGATTGTTTTAGTCTCAATGAATTTGAAGTGGAGTGAGAAAGTGTGAAGAGGAGGCAGGAGAAGAGTTTAGAGTGTGTATATGACAAATTCTAGTACAATACCCTTATGTAATATTTGTTTTCGACTTTACTCCTTTGTATTATTTTTTTATGACGTGGCATGTCTACTTGTCATTTTTTAACGAACGAGCGCGAACTTTTTTCGATTGTGTATATGACAAATTCTAGTACAATACCCTTATGTAATATTTGTTTTCTACTTTACTCCTCTGTAATATTTTTTTATGACGTGGCATGTCTACTTGTCATTTTTTAACGAACGAGAACACAATCGAAAAAAGTTCGCGAGAATGAGAGAGAAGAGAAGTTTTAGCGCCACTACCGCTGGATGTTGTTGTGTCATATATATAAATTTTTTTATTTTAATAAAAAATTATTTAGCGATGAAATATACAATTGAAGTTAAAAGTAAAAAAAAAAATTAAAAAAATCACAAGTAAGCATACCACATCATAAAAAAAAAATCATTTTCCAACATGTGTGATCAAAGGGTTAAAAACATAGAATCTTTAAATTATAGAGGGAAATAAAAAAAAAAACAATGATAAGAGTAAAGTTCACCTAAATGCCAGGACGCAAAACATCTTTTATGCTTCGTTTGGTTGAAGGGAAAGAAAGAGAGAGGAAAGAAAATTACGCTTCCCAATGAATGAATATGGACAAACATTAGTCCAAATTCATTCATTGGAAAGCGTAATTTTCTTTCCTCCCTTTTTCTTTCCTCTCAACCAAACGAAGTCTTAATCCAAATTTTAGTTTGAAATTTATCTTGCGAAGAATAATTTGGTTTGAAAGTTATAATCAGATAATCATAACTAACTTCCAAACATTACCGAACATAAGCTGAACATTCTGGAACGTATTTTCTCACCAAATAATTTAGAAATTTTGGGAGTATGTGAACATGAGAGAGTCTAAGAGCAATTTTTTCTGCACTATTATCCAATGTTTTGATCTTATTTAACTAAGTAGAATAAATGGTCTTAATTTTGTTAGTTCCAAAGAGTCCATAACATAGCAAATAGCAATCCATAAGTTTTTTTGAAAATGAAATCCATTAGTAAATGTATTATGTACCCAACCAACATTCAGACCAAGCTGCAACAACAATACATGACTAATACTTTGTATGCAATTTTTGTTTCGGTATAAACCACTTTAGTATTTTAGGCATGCTTTTTTTTTTTAAACAAATTTTTAGGCATGTCTTGTATACTTTATTTTAGGTAAATTTTTCGGTATATATATCTTATTTGAATATGTACTCATATGATGCTGATGTGATGAATAATTTTGATAAGTTCATAAACAGTGTTTATTAATTTTTCAACTTATTAGAATTATCTATTTCAGCGGTAAATGTTTCAATGGTAATGTAAAGTGACATATAATTTGTTACAATTTTTTTTTCTCAAAGTAACTTACATTTTGAATGGAGGGAGTAATTAATATTCTTAATTTACATGCCTATTGATTAATTAATTCAAGAGGGATTTTTTTTTTTAAAAGAAACAACAAAATACCAAAATGCATAGAAATATTTCACATTATTTAGAACACATAAGTAACATAGATAACCTAATATGCTAGGCATAATTAACATTAATGCCACTCACAAAATAAATAAATCATGACCTTAAATATTTAGAATATGTGTATTAATATTATAAGCTAGCGTCCCCTAGCAAGCATTTTCTCATAATTCTCAATGGATTGAAGCCTTTGAAGCATAAGCTGCTGCCTAAAGTTCTTAATGAAGGCATCAGCACTAGCATTGATATCTTCTTCACTTGGCATCCTCTCTAGCTTCTTTGTTTGATGGGCCACTTTCTTCTCAGCCTCATGTGATGACGATGACGACGAAGATGAAGGATTTTTCTTCTCTCTCAACTTGTTGATCTCTTCATTTCCTTGTTGGTAATTTTGGCTTATTGGTTGGGAATAGCTCTTTCTCATTGTTGCTTAATTTAGCTTCTTTTTCTTTGACGTCAAAGAAAATGGTCTCTTTAAGGTGTTTTGTATAAAATGGAATAGATATGGCTGCTTATATAGCCTCACATATGCTTACTTATGATTAAAGATTATTTTATTGGAATGTACTAAGCAAAAGAGGTTATGCCACTTCCTAGTTATAACGTTGGTGTTTATTTCCACCAAAGTCAACCTTTGACCGTATCTTGGTTTCCTATTCAAACCAAAGTCAAAGAAGATGGCTTACAAAGGATAATTAAGGCGCGCGGTAAGTTCGGATAGATTAATTAAATAGTTTTTTGGTCAAAAATAGATTAATTAATTTACTTCACGAATTTATACACAGGAGTACATGTATATTTTTATTTTATTTTCATAGGAGTACATGTATATCACATTGTCAACTAATGTTTTAATTTGGATTAAGAGAAAAAAAAAACATAAATCCACTTTTCTTAAATTTTTAAGGATATAGACTTTTATAATGTAAAGTTTAACTTTGAGGTCTCAAATTTTTAAGACTATAGAATTTTTTAAAGGCGATTTTATCGGAAGTTAGAAAATTAGTGTGATATTTTCTAACAAGTATTTTTTTATTCGTACCGTTAAATTAACATATTTTTTATGAGTCAATTATCAAATTTATGAGTACATACAAAATCCATATTGTTGAAGTATCAAAATATTTTTTTAATGATACTCAAAATATTTTATTAAATTTCTTTTTTCAAGTTTACTAGCCTATAAGTAGTTCACATGATGATGAGTTGCCATGTGGATTTAGACCATTCAAAAATCCATTGCGGCTTAAGACATGATCAATCAATGTGCTGGAAACTGGAAAGTAGCAACTATTCAAATCTTGTTTGGTGAACGTCAAGTTATAGTATGATGATGCAACTTTAATTGAAGAGAATCTCTTGCGTACATTAAATTTTGAATTGCAGAATATTATAAAAAAAATTATGCGATGACTTGTTTATCATGTGCTTAGACTTCAGAAAATGACTTGGATTCTGCTTGATAGGAACCAGATAAAATCATCCATATCCATATCTAATAATCCTTTTGTAAATGGATAGATATATTTAACCAATGTCCTAGATATGGAAGGGAATACAAATAGCTTAGCTATTTTTGTTGACAATTAGAACAAATAGCTTAAATTAAGATAAAAAAGACTCGGCCTATGTTTGATATACGCCAGAATCATGGTGATTCACCGTGATTTTACAGAAGCTACAGGGTGTAGCTTCTGTAAAATTAAAGTGACTTACCTTAATTATGACATACTCACCGTGATACCAAACACATTCTAATGTATAAATAAATAAATTTAGAGCGTCCGATGTTAATCAAACGGTTTTGATATGACGGTCTGTAGTGAAGTCGCCTCTCTTCCACCTCATGCAATCCGGGTCCAAATAAACCGTCCTTATTTGTGGTGAAGATTTTCAGAAAGCGAAAGAGAAGAAGAAAATGAAAGCCATGGAAGCTTTACACATGCGGTGTGTAATTCCACTATCTATGTCCAAAAATTCTCTCTTTACTCCCAAAACTACAACCCCATTATCTGCATTACCAATTTCAAAGCCACCATTGATTTTAACCTTATCATCATCATCATCATCTTCTCAAACTGCTACTGTAAGAACAAGAGCAGGTTGGTTTTCAGGTCTTACAGATAATAAGAAGAAGATGAATTTGCCTGATACTGTTAAAGCTGGTGACCCAGTTCTTCATGAACCTGCTCAAGAAATTGATCCTAGTGAGATAAAATCTGAGAAAGTACAGAAAATTATTGATGATATGATTAGGGTCATGAGGCAAGCTCCTGGTGTTGGTTTAGCTGCTCCTCAAATTGGAATTCCTTCTAGGGTTAGTTCTATTCTTGATTGTTTTTGTGTTTTTTTATTTACCCTTTTCTCAATTTTGTGACTTTATCTTGTTTCATTCACTCTTGCTCAATTTTGCTCCTTGTATGTGTGTGTCTGTCTATCAAGTACTCATACAGAGACACGGACACCTGACACAATATTGACACTAGACATCAATAATTATTTTAAAAAATAGACACGGACACCGGACACAATGTGACAATATTGACACGAACACAATATTGAATTGACATATATTATTGTCATGTTGGACACTCACACTTGTCGGACACTAGATATGTCTTCAACTGAAGTGTCTGTGCTATGTAACTGTGTGTGTTTGTGCATTTCCTCCTCTCCATGATTATCATGGTATTGCAGCTTGAATAAATATTTTGAGAGTGAATCATCTATTTAGTCCTGAAATTGTAGGATGTTGTCAATTTAGTCTATGAAATTATTAATATTTCGAAATAGTTTATGAAATTGAAAATTTACTATTATATTATTAGTCTTTTTGGATCAGTCAATTTAGTCTCTGAAATTGTCTTGTAGGAACTAATGTGATTATGAATTTTGAAATTTAGTTAGTTTTAGGTATTAAGTTGGCACTTGACAATGCCCTACAATTTTAGGAATAAATTTGTGATTTACTCAATATTTTGAAGGAGCTAAGTTAATTGATCAAGTCATATAAGTTATTTAAAAAATAAGGAGAGGAAGCAAAAGGGGTGAATGAAAGTGAACAGTAATGTGGGAAAATTGAACGTGAATTTGTTGAACACACTTTCACTCCAACTTGAACAGTTTTTCCATTCCTATAATTTGAAAGTGAGTTGAACTTTGTGTTTTCATTTATGCTTTATGCAGATAATTGTTTTGGAAGATACCAAAGAATATATTAGTTATGCCCCAAAGGAAGAGATCAAAGCTCAAGATAGACGACCTTTTGATCTTTTGGTATGTTCATATATGCTGGCAAAACGAAAAGGAGAATATTGATAGTAAATAGTTACTTTTGTCTTAAAGGTTCATTACTTTGATACACATTTCATTGGTTTTCTTGACGCAGGTGATCGTGAATCCCAAGCTGAAGAATAAGAGCAACAAGACTGCCCTATTTTTTGAAGGGTGTTTGAGGTGTGTCAATATTTGCCTTTTTTAGTTTTTCCATCTTTGTATCTTACCACACTTGATTTGGCCAACTATTCATTCGCTTGTTTGAGCGCGCAACAGTTAAGCAACTGAGATGTGAAGTAGAAACTATTACTAACTGCTATAGCATTGTGGCGTAGCGCAATGTGAACTGATTGTTATTTTCCATGATCCACGATTGACAACACTGACATTGACTTCCTGACTCCCAATAGGCTATTGACCATTTCACAACTAATGGCTAAAGTTACTCTAAAAGTCAGTTGGAAACCAATATCGCATCCCACTTTTTCTCAATTACTTTGAAATACAGAATAAGACTAATGGAAAGAAAGAGTCACTGAAGCAAACAATTTGGCACTTCCTATCGATTTTCTCTTATCATTTCCATCAAAGGGTAGTGGTACATATGCCAAATGCATCTATAAGGCATACATGCCTCAAATGCTTCAAAGCTGATATGCTAAGTGATGATTATTCTTTGCGTAATGGTTAATGATTATTAATTGCTACTTTGTTCCACTATCATGTTTTCTCAACTTGCTGCAATGAATTCGTAGTATTTTTTTATAATATCAGCAATTTTATCTTCATATGATTAGATGGTTTCAAGTTCTGATGTGAACCTGTATTTGTTTTGTTTTTATAATTTGATGTTTGTTATCCGCGATATTTATGGTGATAGATATTAGAAACTATAAGCTTTTTTTTTCAAAAGAGGAACTATAACCATTTATAACGTATCAAATTTGTTAATAGTGAAGTACCATGAGTATAATGCTTGAACATGGCTCATTTCCGAAACCAGCATTTGCAGTGGTATAGTGAGATATCTTAATGTCATCTAATCCGTTTTTTTCTGGTAAATTTGAGACACATTTATTTCTAATCTGTTATAATTCAGATGACATGTTTGGATTACTGATGTACGCTAACAGCTTTTTCAATCCAGTCGGCATTTGAAAAAATTATACTAGTTCTGTACAGTTTTTTTTTTAAAAAAAATTTACATAAAAATAATGTGAAGCTTTATATAAACGGCCATTCAATCCAGGATAGCATTAACATGTTCAGCTGTTATATAAAATCTTGCAGTGTCGATGGATTTAGAGCTGTGGTGGAGCGATACCTTGACGTTGAAGTTACGGGTTTGGATCGTAATGGTGCACCAATCAAAATAACTGCTTCTGGTTGGCAAGCCCGGATTTTACAACATGAATGTGATCACTTGGATGGAACTCTATATGTTGATAAGATGGCACCTAGAACTTTCAGAACCGTAGACAACTTGGACCTGCCTCTTGCCCAAGGATGCCCCAAACTTGGCCCTCGATAACACAGGTTTTGTGACTCTGCTGCTGCCTCAGCAGATAAGGCCATCGACACAGGTTTCTTGTGCATGTTAGTGAGAAATTTACATTTGTAAATCCTAAAATGAAAGTCCAGATTCAATATTTTAGAAATAGTCTCATTTTTTGAATGATTAAATCTTCCTCAATTTTCTATGCTGAATACTGTCATTGCATTATAATGCCCTTTTTTATGATAAGTCATTTCATATGTAAGTTTTAGTGTTAAATCTTATTCTAGAAAAATTTCTTAGGGCTGCAAGGACTAATGCATTCGTGTAACTCCATTTCTTAGCTCTATGCAAACTTTTATACCAATTGAGCAAAGCTTTGCTATTTCATCCTCCAAATACGCTGTTTGTTTTGTGCAAAATAATATATTCTAAATCTATTATTACCATTTTTTTCCCTTGATCAATACACCACCAACACCTTCTGATTTGATAGTCCTACTATCAGCAAATCTAATTGTTGATTGTCTTGAAGGATCATAGTTGACTAACCAATCTTTGTGACCTGACATGTGGTTAGAACAACCTGTGTCCAAGTACCAGCTTTATTGCTCGTCAAGATCATCATTAGTGATAGCCATCATCAATAATGGATCTGCTTCTGAACCACTATCATTTTGTGCCCTGTTCACTTTGGATTCTTCATTGTGGTACTGTCTTGGAACCTTCTGCCCTTTGCATTCACTTGCAAAGTGGCTATATTTTTGACAATTATAGCATTGGATATTCTTCTTATTCATCTTCTTACCTTTGCTATGATCGTCATTCTTTGAAGATTCACCTCTATTTTGTTCTTTCTTTGAATTTTCTGACTGTGAACCTCCATTCTTGGATTTGTTCTTGCCTTTATACTTGTTTCCTCCATTCTTCTTGACTGTTTGAGCCTGCAGTGCTTGATCAATACTTCTCTCCTTTGAGAATTGGAAGCTTTCCCCCAAAATTGTTGCTGAGATTTTCCAATGAACTTGTCATCTTCACATTCACACAATGATCTTTGTTCAAGGAAAGGTTGAATCTTGATGAATCTTTCACCCAAGAACCGTTAAGGCTAGCTGATACCAGTTGTTAGAGTTTTGAGAGATAGAAGACTGAGAGAGTGGAAAAGTGTTAAAAGAAATTGAAGGGAAAGGCTATGATTCATTACTTCGAAAGAGAGTTACAATAGTAGCTATATACAGTTTTTCCTTGCACTCTAAGCAACAAACTAACTACTAATCCAACTATCAAACTAACTCTCCTAACTAACTTCTTAACTAACAATAACAAAATTACAAACACTATAACATTTGAATTACATTTCAACAATGTAGAGTTAGAGTTAGACTTTCAATTTTTTTCTTTTTTTGTTTGGTAGAGTAGACTTTCAATTATTTTTTTTTTTGGGTCAAGTAATTTATTGACTAGAAATTCCACATAAGGTGGATACGTAGAATGATCAGGATTCAAACTCCGACCCCTGCATATATAATGCAATGTCCAATCAATCAAGTTAAGCTCACGGAACATAGACTTTCAATTTTTAATAGGCTAAGCTAAACATAGACTTGAAAAAACTTAATTTGGGCCTATTATAAACCCCTAGAGATTCATAATTGATAATATATGTTTGAAATTCCAAAGACTTTGTATTAAGGATTGTCCTCTTCTATTGTCTGGTATGTTTAAGTTGATTTAGTTGTTGATAAAAATTCATTCTATGTCTACATCAACTAATGCCAGCTCGAACTCGGAATCAATTTTATTCAATTGGTACTACCTAATTTGTTTGCTAATCTTATATATATTGGTTACAAAAATTTTCATTTTATATTGTTACTAGTTTGCAATGATAGTTAGTTTTCTTAATATCAACAAAAATTGCGATTAACCTATCTTTAACGGTCCACTTTTGACGTATATTCGAAATACACAAACTTTGACCTAGTGAGCCCACGTTTTAAGTGGTTTAACTACTAGGATTTTTAATTCTCTAATTCTGCAGGCTTTAATTTGCTTGCACAAGTAGTTTTTTTCACCCCCTCAAGATCCATTTTTTCCTCTTTTTATTTGAATAAATGGTTATCCATATAAGTTTGCTTCTTACTTTTTTTTAGCCTTTGTGGTCTTAATGCGACATTGTGTTTGTTCGTTGCTTTGTGCGAGTTTGTTGGTTTTTTCGTTTTAGTACGAGGTCCGTTGGTTCAAATTAATATAATATTTGTACGCACTTTTGCGTTATTGTTGTATGTTATTAACCTATGTGCTGCAAGATTGTTTGGAAATTCATCTTTTTCAAATTTTATACTTTAATTTGTTATGTTATATATATTTTTCAATTTGAATGAATAAATTTTTTTTAGTGATAAAAAAATAGGATTTTTTGTTTTTACGAAAACTATTATGCTTAGTGATAGTTTCAACAAATTTACAATCAACGGTATCAACTTAATTATTTGGAGATAAGGACGATGATTTTAATTTTTATCCACTATCAGTTAAGATCGGCTAAATATTTCTAAAGTTCTGAAACAAATTTATAGTGATATTTTTAAAAATTAGCAGATTTTAACATAGATATCAATGAAGGTTTATATCTTCTCCTTTGACCCTCGGACTAAACCAAAATTTATGTGATTATCACAACTAAATTATGTGTCATTGGAGTTGATAAGATCAATAAACACAACAATTGTGATTTATTGACAGTGTTAACACTTATTTCAGAATTATAAGAGAGAGAAACACTACAGCTTTTCTCTAAACCTTAAAACACTTGATTAATGAATAATGAATAATCTCTCTTATAAATCTAAATTTTTTTTCCGGTCAATGTGAAACTATGAAACTTATTATCCGATCACATTTGAAAACAACAAATAGCTCATATCGGTTAAAATCAAAATATTTTCATTAGATAAAAACAAGAATTTCAAATTTCAATTGTGTTAGAATATGATATGATTATTGTACCAAAAAAAAAAGAATATGATATGATTATTTTAATTATGTTAGGATTAATTAGCATTTATGTGTAATTATTTTCTTTGTTTCTTTGTCTTCAATCGTATATTATAAATAGGAACTTTTGTTTGTACCTGAGACATTCAATGAATATACAAATATTTCTCATATCTTCCTGAGTTTCTACAAATTGTAAATTATAAAGACTTGAGTGTTGAGTTTATCTGAAAACAAGTAACCGAGGTTTCTTGTAAGATGGTTTTTTTCCACTGATTCCCAAGTATTGATTGATATAGCCACCGGTATCGAATACAATTTTTATCGAATACGTGTTTTTTCCCTTAATAAAAATCACTTCATAATAATAATAAAAAACTCTTGTTTCGATCATGTTCATGTATACGATCAAACCTAGTTGGTTTATCAATTTTATCGCACCAATCCCATCCCATTCCCAAGCTTGCACATGTGAAACAATGAAAGATCCAATATAGATTAAGTCTTCAATAATTTGTACAAAGATCAAAATAAAAATTTCTCATAAACCCATCAAACAAATATTATTATACACATAATTAAAACACAACTATTAAATCCAAACAAAATAGAAAGATAAAAGTAAAAAAATAAAACTAAAAACTAAATTGAGGCACAAATTAGAAAAAACAGAGAACCAAAATTCAGTGCTCTGTTTTTCTCTCTTCTTCTTATGAACTCAACTGAATCTAATCACCAGAGTATCAATTTTCCAGCGACAGAAAAATATTCAACAATGATTCAATTCAACAAACTACTACCATAAATACCTACTTTGATCAACGTTTACCAGGCTTTGACCGTTGACCCTTTTTCCCAAAAGGACCACAGAAGCCACACGCAGAGACTTTTGGAGATGGCGGTTCAATCGCCGGAGAAACTTTTCCAGTACGGTATCCATGGTTAGAACCAGTGGAGCTGCTTCTCTGTATGGTAGTTTTAACGTGAAGCTCTTTGGAATTATTCTTCTTCTGTTGGCTCTGTTTTTGTTCTTTATTGATTTTGTTTAATTCTCCTGATAAGAATCTATCATCCCAAACAAGACCAGATGAACCTGATCTTCTGAATGATACTTCAGATCTTGGAAGACTAGCCATGTAGATGATGTTTCTATGTCTTGTTGTGTGATTCTTCAGATGATTCTTCTGCTTTTTCTCTTTCTCTCTGATCAAGTTGTTATTCCCCTCTCTTTCTCTTTCTCTCTATAAGTATATATATATAGAGCTATGTGGATGTTTCTAGGTTTTTAACTTAGTGATGATTGAATACGATTTAGGAATTTAGGATAGAGACAAAGCATAAGGAGTCAGATAAGAATAAGCTAGTCAATGAAAAAATAAATATTTATGTAAAATTATATCTTTTGTTAATTATTATCCTTAAATTATTATCTGAAATTATGTTATTATAGAATTAAATCAACACAAATTTGGGTAGGATTTGCTCAAATCTTGGTTATTTGCAAACGATTGTTTTTTTTTAATAGTTGGTCTTGCTCAAATTTTAAATTATAAATCAAATCTTTGTGATTTCGGATTATTGAATTCGAACTCTCTAAATTCTAACACTAGCAGGATGCCAGTATGTCCACACGAGTGGAGAGGTTTGTCATGGTAACATGGCAAAAATGTATCTCAATTTTTTTTAATAATATTATTATTATTAATATATAATAAATAAATTTATAATTAATTAATATACGTAATTAACTATGATGGTAAAGTTTATGATAAGTATTGGGAAGCATTATATTTGTTGTTAGTGAATAAAAATGAATATTTGATGTGCTACTTAATATTGGGCCATGCTACCTTTTGATAAAAGCCCAAAGTGAAAAAGAAATATAAAAAGATGAATATATGTTAGAGATGAAAATTAGGTCAGATATTTTTTAGGTTAAATTGAGAGCGGCGAGAACTTGTTGCTTCCTTTTTGTGATGTCTGAAACTTTGAACAGGTATGTCAAGAACTTTCGATTAGTTACTGATTCTCTAATTATTGTGTTTGTTAAAGTTTAATGACGTAAAAATACAGTGAAAATGAAGAATGCGAAAGTAATGGTGTTGTTCTGCCTGTTCCTCCAATCTTTTTTTGGAAACAAACACTTAAGAAAAATGAATGTGACGGACAAAGTGTAATCGTAAGTTGGTTTTAGTCAAAATTTGTTTTATAAATGTTTATAAAAAAATTATAAATGTACATAGAATGTAAAGTAACAATTAGTGTGTTTTTATATTATGTTGCAGGAAATCCCTGATAGTGTTGTAGATCAATGTTTGAAGAAGGACCAAAAGGCTATAATATTGAATGATGAGGAAAATTCAAAGTCATATGAATGTTTAATTGAGACTATTAATGGTGAAAGTAATGTGAAATATATTGCAAAAGGGTGGTTCAAATGTATGGATGAAATGGGTTTGAAGGATGGTGATGAGGTGTTGTTCACCATGCAAATTCCCTCCGAGGCGATGAATGTTTATCTTTTGGAATGGGATGATTGGAACAATCCGTAAGTTTATTAAATTTTAAGTAAATTGTAGTTGTGTTTGAGCAATATGCTTGAAATGTGTAGGAAATTATCTGAAATTATGTTATTATGGAATTAATGATGTAATTTTTGCCAAATAAAAGCAATTCTGGGTAGGATTAGGTCAACGCAAATTTGGGCAAGATTTGCTCAAATCTTGGTTATTTGCAAGCGTTTATTTTTTGTTTTAACAATTGGTCTTGCTCGAATTTTAGATTATAAATCAAATCTTTGTGATTTCGAATTATTGAATTCGAACTCTCCTCTATATTCTAACATATTTTGTCACTACTTCATAAATGAACAAACTCTTTGATCGCATTAGAGGGAACATTGGAACGCAATAGAAGAAATTCTCGACCAATCTTTAATTTCTGTTAGGCACGCAATTTTTAGGAACTAAAATGAGGACAAAACATTGATTTAATCAAAATAAACAATTTTTTTCCAAAATATGTTAAATAGATTTGTTGCAAAAATTATTAAATAAACTTTTTTTATTACAATGTATGTGATATTGTGTTTTTGTTTTGTAAAACCAGACACATCCTTACGGGATTTTACCGAAACGGTCGCCAACGGATGTGCTTTTTCTGCAGTGATAGATTGTTGTCATTCTGGTGCTATGTTAGAAGGGGCAAAAGAAATCATTGGAAACAGCACTGTGAATCCTACCATCAACAAGCCTCACACACCAAAAAAAAAAAAGTTACAATTTTGGGGAACCCTCGGGTCGCCCTCTTGGGGTGCAAATATCTGGTTGTCAAAATCATCAGAATGCTTGCTAGGTGTATATTGAAGATCTAGGGTGTTGGAACACGTTTTTTACTCAGAGTTTTCTAAGTGTTATAGAAGAAAAATGAGGTAATATGTCAAACAAGGAAGAGAAGCTTCCAAAACATGGCTCGAATAAGGAGTGAGATAAGAATAAGCTACGTCAATGAAAAAATAAATATATATATATATATATGCAAAATTATATCTTTCATTAATTATTATCCTTAGATTATTATATGAAACTATGTTATTATGGAATTAAATCAACACAAATTTGGGCAGGATTTGCTCAAATCTTGGTTATTTGCAAACATTTGTTATTTTGTTTAACAGTTGTTCTGGCTCAAATTTTGTTTAACCGTTTCTTATTTTTTGTCCACACTTTCTCTTTCCAATAAATTTAATATATTATGTAAAAAAAAACAAAATTTAATATGTTATGTACCAACAAAAATAAAAAAAGATTTAATTTTCCAAATATATAGCATTAATTGGTTTTATGTAAAAAGATAAGAGCAATTGACAAAGGGTATAATTGATAAATCATAACCATAAAATACAAAAAGGACAATTAAATTAAAACGCTAAATATGATAATAAAAGACAATTAAAAAGAAACGGAGGGAGTAAATCAAAATCTTTGTGATTTCAGATTATTGAATTCGAACTCTCCTCTATATTCTAACATATTTTGTCAGTACCTCATAAATGAACAAACTGTTTGATCGCATTAGAGGGAACGTTGGAACACAATAAAGGAAATCGTCGACCAATGTTTAATTTATGTTAGGCACGCAATTTTTAGGAACTAAAATGAGGGCAAAACATTGATTTAATCCAAATAAACAATTTTTTTTCCAAAATATGTTAAATAGATTTGTTGCAAAAATTATTAAATAAAGGTTTTTTTATTGATTTCTTAGGACCTGTTTGGATTAGCTAACAATTTATGCAAATAAATAAGGTTTTGTGTTAATTTATAAGTTTTTACTAATGAAAAATGTATTTTTATAAACTACTTTTTCATAAACAACATTGACAAACTTATTTATTTACATAAGTTGTTTTACATAAGCTAAAAAATAAATTAATCAAAACGGGGCCTTAATCATTTTTCTTTGCTTTCATCACCAGTAGAATCTGGTTAGACTAACAAGGTGACATAGTTTTGTTCATCATTAATTATTACTCCCTCATGTCTTTTTTACATGAAATAAAACACAAAAATCACTAAAACCATACCTGACATACATTGTAAATAATTATCTTCAATTAATACACTTATAAATTTAAATTTATTCCATGAATATATTTAATCACTCTTAATTTCACTAATTTACTTCATTTTAATATTTTCTAGCATAATAAATACAGATATAAATGACATAAACATCTAATACATTTAAAAAGTGGTAAAATTTCTTGCAAAAAAGACCAAAACTATTTTTACTTATAGAAAAGACAAAAATAAAAATTGATTAATATATTTACAAGTCATTCTCAATCATTTCGTAGCGTATTCAAAGTGGTATTCTTACTTGTCATTATACTAGTATTAATTAACATTAATATTAAAAAAAATTATAAAAATCAACAAATGTCTGCCTATTGAATAAGTCAAATGACCGATCATACTAGATGTGAAACAAACTAGGTACTCCCTCCAGTTTTAAATATAAATAACTTTTCACTTTTTAGGTTCATTCAATAACTGATAAATCTAGCCAATATTATAAACTAGATACATTTATTATTGAATGAATCTGAAAAGTAAAATATTAATATTTATATATGAGACCATAGGAGTATCAATTATAAATAGATGCAATTTTTTATTTAGCTTTAATCAATTTTCTGAGTTTGATATTTAGTTTGGATATGTAGTTTTTAAGGAGAGTTTATCATCTACTTTGATCTCACAAAATTTAAAAGATTAATCATATAATTGTGCATAGAAGATATCGTTTAAAAATGTAAGAAAATTTGGTCTGTTCCACAAACAAATACTCAAATTGTTTCTTTTTAAGTGTCAAAAAACGTCGAATTTAGTGTTTCTAATTAATTGTCCATTTGGTATTTGAAGGGTACGATTAACTCTTTGTCAATTCTTTCAAAAAAAAAAACTCTTTGTCAATTACTCATATTTTTTTCAATAAAACTAATTAATGATATATATATTTGGAAAACTTTTTTTTTGGATACCAAACATATTAAATTTTGTTTTTTTTGGGTGTATAATATATTAAATTTATTTGAAAGAGAAAATGTATTAAAAAATGATTTTATTGGTGAATTAAAATTAGAGTATAATAGGAAGATAAAATGCAAAAATACACTTTTTTAATTTGGTGTTAATATTAAAAATGGACACTTAAAAAAGAAAACGAGGGAATACGAGAATTACATTTACAGTTAATCATGTTTTAAAATTTGGTAAAACAAAATATTACTCCCTCCGTCCCAATTTAAATGACACAGTTGACTATTGTGAACTATTCATATATGTTGTTTTGACCTTATTTTTTTACTAATAAACAAAAATAAATATTAGCATATAAGATGTTGTTTCATTCGTCTCAATAAGTATTTTCAAAATATCAAATTTTTATAATTTTTACTATTATACAATTAAAAATATTAATCATCAAAGTTATGCATCGATATGCGTAAAATAGTCAACTGTGTCATTTAAATTGGAACGGAGGGAATATTACGAAGAGTCGAAGACAGTAGAATTGAAAGAAATGGTGAACTAACATTACTTATTTATAATCATGTTTTAAAATGGTTGTCATTGTCGTGATCATCATTATAACATATTAACATTAACATCATTGACATAGTAAAGGATCGCTAACTTTTTTAATTGAAAAAAATGGAAAAAAGATTGCTAAAATTTTTAATTGGTTGCCATGGTTAAATTTGACATAAGAGTACCATGGAACATTAAAAAATGCACCAAAATCTATGGAGTAGTACTTGGAAGTTGGAATTCTTCTTTCCCAAAGTAACAACTACTTCACTTTCAACAATGGGACATTTTCCCACTCTCATTTTACACATCATATTATATTTAACTATAAGAGTTACTCCTATTTAAAAAAATTATTTATTTATAAACTTAAAAACATTTTAATTTTCAATACCAACTCTGCATATATTCATAAAAATTTATTATTCAAAATCCTTAAAATATGTTTTAAAAATATCGGTAGTCTTTTTTCTTTAACTATTTATTTCCATCACAAGAGTGTATTAGTGGTTGTCACTAATCATTTTCTATTTACATCTATAAAAGGAGCTCTGATAATTCATTTACTTTATTTAGATGATAAAGAAAATAATGTAATTAGTTGATATATAAATTTTTAATAATTAATTTTATTGAAAACAAACTTATAAACACAAACTATATTTTTTTTACATTATCGCTCTGGACTTAGGGAAAGAGGCTTCGGTAATTCAAAGTTCGAAAATGAGGTTAGAATGATTGGTTAAGAATTGTTTCTATTATGAATGAAATTCGAATTCTCCTAAATGATTCATTATAGAAGAAATTTATTAACCACTTGAGCTTAATACGTTAATTTTATAGAACTTGATTGTTATAATAACGGAATCAAGTTTACAAAGATTGCAAAATTCATTTTACTATTTACAAGTTTAATGAAGGCATGTGTTACATAATATCACTAACATATATCAAAGTAAGATTCCTTTTTAATAAGTAAATGACAAACTATTGGTCATGGGTTGTACTGACTATTGATAAATGCTCTGTTGCATGCAACAATTTAGTGAAATTCATAGTATTTAACCAAATTAGCCCATGAAAAATGTGACATGGAAGACGGAGACAATAGGACAGTATTGAACTCTTCTATATATAAGACGTATATAAAGTAAATTTCTTTTTTAATAGGTGAACGATAAAATATGGCCATGAGTATTGTGATAGCAAGACAAGCATGAACATATTAATGGACATTAAATATATCGACATCAATAGTAATTTGAGAAAATGACTAATTCAATATAATTATAAATGTCGGTATTTAACACTGACACATGTCCAACACACATACAAGTTACAACAAATTTAATTTGAGGAGAGTCCGTATTTCATACTAACAATACTATGCTTGATTGTACGCATCTTCAAAACATCTTTTGAGAGTGCTTAAGTTGACCCTGATAATAACATATGTATAATAGTTAACATAACCGAAATTACCATGACTAGCCAAGACATGTTTATCAATTTTGTTGCCGAGTTGTTATCTGAGTTCGTGGAACCATGAGAATCTGAAATAACACACATGTAGATATTATTTTAAAATAATTTAATTTCCTCAAGAAAAAAAAAAGACAATCAACGATGTAACTAATAACTAATTTAAACTAGAGAGATTCATTTTTTAAAGGTCAACAAAGGAAGAGAAAAAAATATTATGTGATACTCTGTTGATCGCGTAAATGTGTGAAATTTATGATTGTTATAAATCTGAATCCAATATATAGATGGATGAAACAAAACTAGAGAGATTTTTTTTTTCAAAGAATTTTATATTTTAAGATGGATGAAACAAAACAATTTATACTAAGATTGAAGGAAATCATACTTGAGAGGCATGACAATATATTAACATGTTGACCACATCTCCCAGGCAAATTCTGAGCTTCATTAATATTAATGCCAGCCTTTTCAGCTTGCCTTGTGCCTCTATTGCTTGCCAAACTACATAAGCATGCTACATCTGATTTAATCAAAGATTTGAGTGGATCACAACAACTATGAGGTGGGTCTTTAGTCCCATTGAGGTAGTTTAGGCAAGGTGCAAGCTTGTTTAAACAAGAGCTATCTTGAGCACTTCCAATTGAGACATATGTTGTCATTACAATAAATGTGATTAAGCAAAGTGATCTCAATTTGGTTTCCATCTTTGTGATTAACTAATGTTGTAGTCTAGCTATGTACTTTGGAGTACCATTATGCATATGTTATATATATTATTATTAAGTGATTTGAATAATGATTAAGTTGGTGATCAAACTTATAGCTATCTAGTTGAACCTTTTTATTCTTTATTGTTGTTGGTGACAAACCTTTGATTTGTGGTGTAGAGATTTTGTTATTGTGACGGTTAGACAGGTGAAACTACTTTAATTTTCAAATTTCAATGCCCAAAGATTCAAATAGTAACATTAGTTGGTTAGCAACCTCCTTCCTTTTCCCTTAATTTCCTTTTAAACAAAATGTCATGGAACTAAACTTTATGAAATTTGTGGAGGTACGAGTATAAATTGGGTTAGGAAGTAGTTAAATTTTGTTAATCACCATTGAGGTATAATTAAAGAATGGTTGCTCTTCACTCTTCTAAATTGATCAAAATTCCTTCATGTTCTTTATATTCAGCGAAAGATATTTTATAGTAGTGCAAATATTACTATGAAAAAATATTTTTCGATAGTATTTTTTCTAGCATGAGCAGTGCGGGAGAACGAAGCCTTCATGTTCTTTATATTCAGCGAAAGATATTTTATAGTAGTGCAAATCACATAAACCTTCATTCATATCACATAATCTATGGAGCACGGACACTTTCAAGAGGTGGCGTGTCGCGGTGTTCGACACGCGTCGGTGTCCGACACATATATGACACCCGTATGACACCTGTCAGAATAATCAAAGAAGTTTCACAAAAATAATAATTTATTTTCTTTGATTTGACACTCTAAAAAAGTTTAGCATGTATTGAAACAATGTTATCAATGAAAAGTGTAAAGATATTAATTTTGATTAGAATATTTTTGACTTTTTTTTAATATAAATCGGTAAATAAAATCAAATTTTATCATATATATAACGGTGTCAGTATCCTATGTTTTTTACATTATCGGTGTCAGAGTATTCATGTCGTGTTGTGCCGCGGTGTCCGTGTCAGAGTTTTTACTGCATAGCACATAATAATATGAAATGCATGCCTTTACTTTCTTTTGTTCATTTTTATTACATACTTTCCTTTGTTCTTAAGAGTATTAATTAAATTTAACATAAAAAAAAAGAATATTAATTAAATTTAACCTAAAAAAAAAAGAATATTAATTAAATTTACATATAAGTAATGCAAATGAGAACACCATGGAACATGTGTTTTACATTCAAACACAAAACAAATTTTACATTCCATGGGCTAGCTAACTTTTCTTTCAAATTTCTACATATAATAAATTCTCATGAAATTACATTTTTTTCAATAAACATTTCATACATGAATAAATAAATCCTCACAAAAACACTTCTACAATCACACTTCTAGATCATTTCTAGTTTTAAAAAATAGACGAGGAAGCAAGAGTTGGATGAACAAGTATTCCTCTTATTGGACAATTAAGCACTTTTTTCCCTTTGATGTTACCACAACCATCAACCCAATCCCATTCCCATCTACCCATTTCCCCAACTTTTCTACAAACCACCATTCCATACCCAAGTTCCCTATACAAACAAAAAGCACCATCATCACTCACACACTTAACACCTTCCCAATTTCTTTTCCCACACAATAATCTCAATCCTAATTCAATTGGCAACTCATCAACCAAACACCACTTATCTCCTTCACTCAATTCCCAAACACAAACACTTCCACCACACGTGCCACCAACCAATCCCAACCCTCCATTCCATCTCACAAGTGTGGCAAATTCAAGCTTATCCGCAAGAG